>JAYMTA010001656.1:0-19159 GCA_036897625.1 Pelargonium cotyledonis
TTTTGTTTTTGTTTTTGAGAGTAGAAACAATATATATATATATATATATATATTGATAACATGAAGAGAATTTAATTTGAAATAGGTATTTCTTTTAAAGTAGTATTTTTTCTTCTTTCTAAAATACCTAATATATCCTAATTTTCTAAGAACTTTTTTTTATTGAAGGGTTCTAAGAATTTAATTAAAATTTGTTATACCAACAATATCATTTTCTCAAGTTGTTTTTATTTCTTTTTATTGATGGAGCTTGTGTGGCCTGTATTTCATTTTTGTGATCTCCAATGATATTTTTTTTCTTCTTTTTTTGGAGATAAGTATTGTTATGTTTTCTTTCAACATCTAGTTTGAACACTTTTTTTACTTTAATAGTTATGAAACACATATTTTTTTTTTTTTTGACAAGAACATGTGTGATAAATCTTTTACAGAATATTTGTGAGTGATGTTCTCATTTACACTATATAATAGGCTCACGCAATGGTTCATTATAATTATCAATATTCTATATCTGAGAAAAAAAAAAGAATTACGTACAAGATCTTAAAATGGTTCTTAATCTTTCAATACAATAGATCCCACAACTTAAAGAAGATATTCATAGCGTTACAAATTTTGGGTTTCGAGCTGCAAGTCACATATTATCCGTTAAAAGAGGGCGATCCTATGCACTAGGTTCTCATGTTGGTTGTTCAAGTACTACCATGCAAAGTTCTACCCAACCGATGGAGAAAGTGAGGACGTGCACAAGCAATTTCCAACCTAATATTTGGGACTATGAATCTTTGCCGCTATTGAAATCCGACCATGTACATATCCTCTACTATTGTTCTTATTTTTATCCGAACAGATTATTACACGAAACTCAACTTTTTTTATGAAACAAGTAAGTTATAATAGTAATTTTACCAAACAAAGCCTTAATGTTTTGTTTTTGTGCATGTAGAGTGATGAGTTGAAGTACATGATAAAGATGCTAGTGGAGGAGATGCATAATGAGCTCCAAAATGAAGTCATGGATCCATTGTCAATGCTTGAATTGATTGACAACATTCAAAGGTTTGGTTTAGGGTACCATTTTGAGGAAGACATAAAAAAAGCTTTGGAAATTAGGTTTATGTCTTTGCAACAACTTAGTGAGAAGAGTGATCTTCATGGTGTTGCTCTCAGCTTCAGGCTCCTTAGACAACATGGATACAATGTTTCTCTCAAGGTACAGATACGTAGAGTAAAATATTTATCAGTTGACTAATATAACTTTATATTAGTTGCAACTTAACCAAGTCAATGAGGTGATGACACTATTTTGTTCAAAATATATGACTCAAAATGTGTTCCAAATGCAGATGTTTTTAAGAATTTTATGGACCACAAAGGTCATTTCAAGGCATGCCTTGAAGAGGATGTTGAAGGACTTTTGAGTCTCTATGAAGCTTCACATCTTGGCCTTGAAGGAGAAAACATGTTGCATGAAGCCATGACATTCACAAGAATGCATTTGGAGAGCATAATCAAAGCCAACAAGAACATGAGCAAATTGGTTCAAGCTAAAGTGAGCCATGCATTGGAGGTTCCTTTGCACCATAGAATACAAAGGCAAGAAGCTAGGTGGTTTATTGAAGAAGCATACAAGAACTATGATGATGGAGATGCCATGAACAAAAAATACCCCATGCTTCTTGAGCTTGCTAGGCTTGATTTCAACACGGTTCAATCTACACATCAAGCAAACCTCGAGGAAATGTTAAGGTACGTAATGAACGTCTATCAGTTTAAACTTTTAGCTAATGACGATCTGATATGCTATCAAACAATATAGTTTTCACGTGTTCATATCATTATATATTTTTGGGTTAAATAGTTCGGTTTTCTCTAACATTTCTTGTGCAATATATTTGTAATAGGTGGTGGAAGGAAATAGGCCTATCAAGCAAGTTAAGCTTTGCTAGGGACAGGCTTGTGGAGAGCTTCTTTTGGGCTATGGGAATATCTTTTGAACCTCAACATAGCAACTGCCTTAAAGGCCTAACAAAAGTGGCTGCACTTGTGACCACCATTGATGACATCTATGATGTTTATGGAACTCTTGAGGAATTGGAGATCTTCACAGAAGTTGTCAAGAGGTTAGTGATCAAAAGTAATTAATGATGTCAAATTTCAAATGATTATAATTATATTGCAACTTTTCTTATGTTATAATTCATTTGTTTTTTTAGATGGGATGTTATGGAAGTTGAAAAACTACCATACTACATGAAGTTATGCTTCTTGGCTCTTTACAACACTATCAATGAAATGGCTTTTGACAATCTTAAGGAACATGGAGAGAATGCCATACCCTATCTCGTAAAAGCGGTACGTTTTCTTTCGTATTTAACTGTTTGTATTATTAGATTGACGTACAACTCAATAAACAGCATCGTCACATAGATTGTCACTTATTATTTCAGTTCGGTTATGTTGTTTAATAGTACAAAAACGACGTTTAATTTGTTGCAGTGGGGAGATTTGTGTGAATCATTCTTGCAAGAAGCAAAGTGGAATCACAACAAACAAGTTCCAAAAATGGATGATTATATTGAGAATTCATGGCTTTCATCTTCAGGAGCTCTATTTCTTGTTCATGCATATTTTCTTGTGAGTGAAGACATCACAAAAGAGGCCATGGAGTGCTTAGAGGAATATCATGATCTATTGTACCATCCTTCTCTTCTTTTTAGGCTTTACAATGATTTGAGCACTTCAAAGGTATAGCATTTCTTTATTAACAACTATATTCTTTTTAAGAAGGCCTATTTTGAGATTGTAATTACTTAATTTTCTTTATTGAAATGTGCAGGCTGAGTTAGAGAGAGGAAAAATTACGAATTCAATCGTTTGCTACATGCGCGAGACCGGGGTTCCGGAGGAACTTGGCCGCAAGAGAATACAAGAATTAATAGATAAAAGTTGGAGGGAGATGAATCAAAATCAAAGCAGCGCGGGTTCTCTATTTTCGAAAAAGTTCGTAGAAACTACGTTTAATCTGTCTCGTATTGCACACTTGACATATCAACATGGCGATACATATGGAGCTCCGGATATTGCAGCAAAAAATAGAATCAAGTCTTTGATAATGGAGCCCATTTAATTTGCGTCGATCAATAGAATAAAAGATGTGAAAATTGTTAACAAAATCGATACCGGTGATTGTAAAATAGGTAAAATACAAATGTGACGCTATCTCGTATTTATAAAACGAAAAAGATAGTAGTGTTCTTGAAATATCTTATTCTTTTTACTTTCTCTTAGAAAAATTTATTATGAAAATTTGTATTGTTAAGTAAATATAAATGCTCCAAGTTGTTGGACAATAATTTTTCATTTTGGTTTGATTTATATTGTTAATCGTATGGTGAGTTTCTTTGAGAGTTGGTGGAATTGAATATGGGCCACATGAGCCCAAATTTATGTATCTATTCTCAATCTGGGCCAAAAATCAATAAACCCAAAACATGCCAAAATGAACCACTAAAAGGCCCAATTTGCTCATCCAATAGCATTTCAAATACTTCCATCCGTTCCAAAATGAGTGTTTTATTTCTATATTTTGCAAAAATTAAGAATTCTAAGATAATTTAGTGTGTTTTCAAATATAACCCTCACTTTCTCCACCTACACCCCATGTGCATCCCATGTGCAGATTTGCCCATGTGCATAAGTGATAAAGGATAATATAGGAAGAACACTAATACAATAGCATAAAAATAGAATTAAGGCACTCGACAAAAAATTTAGACAAACAAGACACTCATTTTGGGACAGAGGGAGTACTATTTGTTAACTAGCACGTTAAATTACCTCAAACTAAAGATAACAAAGGGAAAGTAAAGCCGGAGCTTGGAGACCAATCCACCCGACAACCCCAAACAAAGAAGTCGAAGACCAAACTAGCGCATGGGTCACACGGTTCACATACCACCGTACACAAGAGAATTCAATATCAACCAAACTATCCAAACGAAGGTACTGAAGACCTTCCCTTCAGCCTGAATTGCCCTAATAACAACCTTTGGTATTTTCCTGCATGCATAGTTAGATTTCTAATTTTAAATTAATAGAAAAGTTATGGATAAATTTGGGGGATAATGACACATGAGGGTCCATTTTTTCGTCCCATAACATATGAGGTACCAAAGTTTTGAAACGTTATTTTGGAGATATTTAAGTTATTTTTCCGTCTGCAAACCGTTAAAACTAACGGAAAATTCAAAAAAATTTGACATGTGCATTGAACATGACCCAATATAATTTTTAAATGTCAATTATACCCTTATCTCATTGCTTTGTCTATTCCTGTGAGAATGTTCAAAATCATATATTCATATTCATTCTTCTTCACCTTGTGCCATTGGAGAGCATTAGATCTAAAACTTGCAGTGTGACAACCGGATTCTTCAGAGGTATGAAGTTTCCGGCGCTGGTTGCCGGAATCTGAAATTTCCAGAATTTTTTATTTGTTTGTAAAAATTAGATCTAAAACTTGCAGTGTTGTTTAGTGAAACATTGAAAACGTTGGAAAAAAGGCATGCTGGAAATTGTATTTTTTTAGAAATTCAAACAAGAACTCTACATTCTATCATCATTCATGTGTTTTAGTTGTCAATAATATTGATTAATTTTCAGTTTCAAAGTACTATATATATCATGATTGACAGTAAATTTCAAGTAAAATATATTTCTTGTCCAACAATGGTAATTAATCAGTATTTTGGGTTTGCAGAGTGTCATTTGTGCAAACTAAATTTTTTCATGGTGAACCACTGAAGCAACACTGCATGGCTACAAAATTTTCGAGTCTCCAAAAAATTGAAAAATTGATTATGAATTTGAATTATATTGGATTTTATGGGCTCTAAATTTTGGTATACCCAAAACTATGTTTTAAAACTTTGATATATCATGTGTTTTAGGACCAAAAAATGACCCCCCATCCGTCATTATCCGTAAATTTGATCCAAATGTAGATAAGAAGGAACATAGTAAATTAATGCACTTTCAGTTGTAATCTTCCTGGAAATTAAGCTTAATTTCAATAACCTTATCTTCTTCTAAAGTTAATTGATTGAATCATCATAGTAGAGACCATTCTTGGACCATAATTTAAAAGTTATTGAGAGATAGATTTGCTTCTATCTTATCATATATTTGGTTGAGAGTTTTGATTCAGAGTCCTCAAAGGAAGCTCCAATATTTGATTCATTATATATGAAGTTATATATAAAATATTAATCAAACAAAACAAAGTTAATTAGGACACAAATTATAACAATATCGATAAAAAAAATTTAACCGTAACGTGACATCATGCTCGAAGTAACAATGTTTCTCACTCCTCGAAGTAACAATTGACTAATATTCACTTGTATCTATATATGTCTATGTTAAGTACGTGGATTGATGTGGCATTTGATTTGTATAATTTGATATGATAGAAAAATGTCATATTCCACGTGAAGTCATAGTGTATGTTCAATCATATTATCAAAATGAAACTATTGTGTCGATGTTAAAACTCGTATCAAACGCTCTCTTTTTTAGTTCATGCGAATGAATGGGTGAAATAATCTTGAATCACTCTTGTTTGCTACAAAAGATAGTAACATACATTTATACATTATTTTTAAAACAGGACTAGCTCTCGACTAATTGAAACAAAATATTCATCTGTCAAAGTCATTAAACAAAAAGAGAATAAATTCTTGAAAACATGATTAAAATGGCACGTATAGATACAACGTTTTAAAAATCGAAACAATCTAACTTGTGGAACAAAATGCAGTAAATTTTCCTTGTCCAAAATTTGATGCCATTATTTTATTATATTCAAATAATGATATGATACTATTTTAATTTAGTAATTTGTATCACCGCATTCACAACTTATAAAATATATGAACATACTTTTTGTTCTTTATATTTTATTCTCTGAACCATTATCTCCATTAACGTTGTTAAGGTTTTATTTTATTTTTAAATATATAGTTTCAACACTTTCAAATATAGTCGCCAAACACGTGGTAATAAAAAAATTATAAAACGATACCCTCTTTTTTTTTTTAATTATATGGTCTCATTTACACTATATAAAGGTTCATCATTGGCACTTGTTCATAACCATCAATCTGACAACAAAATATTTCAAAATTCTGAAATGATTCTCAATCTTTCAATACAACGGTTCCCACAACCTAAAGGAGTTGTTCATGGCATTACAAATTTTGGGTCCCGAGCAACGAATCTCAACTTATATGTTGAAAGACGGAGATTCAACGTCGCATGAGATTCTCACAATTGTTGTTTAAGCACCAGCGTGCAAAGTTCTATTCAACCAATAGAGAGACTCAGGCCGTGTACAAGCACTTCTCAGCTGAATATTTGGAACTACGAATCGTTGCAGTTACTAAAGTCCGACCATGTACGAACTCTAGCTCTACTAGTCATTAACTTTCTTGGATCCATTCATTATAAGATATTTGGCTTGATGTTTTATTTTTGTGCATGTAGAGTGATGAATTCAAGTGCAAGGTGAAGATGCTATTGGAGGAGATGCATGTTGTGCTCCAAAATGAAGACATGGATCCATTGTCAATGCTTGAATTGATTGACAACATTCAGAGGTTTGGTTTAGGGTACCATTTTGAGGAAGACATAAATAAAGCTTTGGAAATTAGGTTTAAATCTTTGCAACAACTTAATGAGAAGAGTGATCTTCATGGTGTTGCTCTCAGCTTCAGGCTCCTTAGACAACATGGCTACAATGTCTCTCAAGGTACATACACAATTAAATTCTACAATAAATGTTTTTAAATACATTTAGGCTAAAATGGTATCTTAATTATAAATAAATAATGAATTAAAATGGAATGTGTTAGTGGGTGTAGTTGAGTGTTAACTTTTTTGTTATTTTTGTTGATGCAATATTATTGAAAAGTTTCAATTAACATACACAACATTTCATTATTTGAATAATGTAAATCACGTTAGCGCTAGCGAGTGATGACTATTGAGAATAACTAATTTAATTTTTGTTTATCTCTAATGTAACGTTAACAAGCTAATGGGTATTTTTATGAGACTATTTTAGAGTGTTTTCGATAGTCAAGATATCACTAGAAATAATATTATACTTCGTTAACCAAATTAGCCGGATCTCGATAGATCATCAAAACTATTTTGTTCTATTGTTCCAAAAACATGACTCAAAATTTGTTTGAAACACAGATGTTTTCAAGAATTTCATGGACCATGAAGGTCATTTCAAGGCATGCCTTGAAGATGATGTGAAAGGAATGTTGAGCCTCTATGAAGCCTCACATCTTGGCTTTGAAGGAGAAAATATATTGGAAGATGCTATCACATTCACAAGAATGGAATTGAAGAACATGAACAAAGCCAACAAGAACATGAGCAAATGGCTTGAAGCTAAAGTGAGCCATGCATTGGAGGTTCCATTGCACCATAGAATACAAAGACAAGAAGCTAGATGGTATATTGAAGAAGCATACAAGAATTATGGTGATGGAGAGATCATGAACAAAAAATACCCCATACTTCTTGAGCTCGCTAGGCTTGATTTCAACACGGTCCAACTTACACATCAAGCAAATCTCGAGGAAATGTCAAGGTAATAAAAAGTCTATCAGTTTAAACTTTTAGCTAATAAATGGCAGTCTGATATGCGATCAAATATCATTGATTAAGCTTTTACGTGTTCATATCTATATATTGTTTTCGGGTTAAATAGTTTGGTCTTCTCTAACGTCTCTAATTTTAGGTGGTGAAAGGAAATAGGCCTATCAAGCAAGTTAAGTTTTGCTAGAGATAGGCTTGTGGAGAGCTTCTTTTGGGCTATGGGAATATCTTTTGAACCTCAACATAGCAATTGCCTTAAAGGCCTAACAAAAATGGCTGCACTTGTCACCACCATTGATGACATTTATGATGTTTATGGAACTCTTGAGGAATTGGAGATTTTCACTGCTGTTGTCAAGAGGTGAGTCAATTAGGTGATGTCACATCATCGATTTACACTTAAAGCCGTTCTAATGAATTTTTGTGTTTGTTAGATGGGATGTTAAGGAAGTTGGAAAGCTACCATACTACATGAAGTTATGCTTCTTGGCTCTTTACAACACTATCAATGAAATGGCTTTTGACAATCTTAAAGAACACGGAGAGAATGTCGTACCCTATCTCGTAAAAGCGGTACGTTTTCTCGTATTTAAATGTTTGTACTATTAGATTGACAACCCAATAAATAGTACCGTTACATATATGTCACTTGCTTCAGTTCAGTTCAGTCGTGTTGCTGAACAGTAAAAATGAAACTTAATTAACTTTTGACGTTTAATTTGTTGCAGTGGGGCGATTTGTGCGAATCGTTCTTGCAAGAAGCAAAGTGGAATCACAACAAACAAGTTCCAAAAATGGATGATTATATTGAGAATCCATGGCTTTCATCTTGAGGAGCTCTACTTCTTGTTCATGCATATTTTCTTGTGGGTGAAGACATCACCAAAGAGTCATTGAAGTGCTTAGAGGAATATCATGATCTCTTGCACCATCCATCCTTTCTTTTTAGACTTTACAATGATATGAGCCCTTCAAAGGTATTTGTTTCTTTAATAACGTTACATAAGTAAAAGTTGATTAAAATCGGTGAAAGTGACGTGGTAGTTTAAAACAAAACTAGTCGATCGAATTGGTCATTTAAAAGAATGAGATCGTTCTTATCTCATTTTTAACATATTGTGATATACAAGTCGAACTTGAGAGAGATGAAACTGTAAACTCAGTCGCCTGCTGTATGTTGGAAACAGGGGTTTCTAAAGAATGTGGACACGAGAGAGTACAAGAATTAATAAAGAAAACTTGGAGAAAGATGAATCAAAATCGAAACAATGTAGATTCTCCATTTTCAAGAAAATTCACAGAAATTGCATTTAACCTGTCTCGAATTGCACACTTGACGAGGTATCAACATGGCGATGCATATGGAGCTCCGGATATTAATTCGAAGAACAGAATCAAGTCTTTGATTATGGATCCCATTTCATTTACAATAATACATAAAGAGATGCAATATTTACCCATGCAACTTAAGATCGATGGAGAAGAAACATAAATACACAATAATTAAACATTTATAGCAATGTTTTGTACACTGGATTTACTGCAAAAGTTTATGAAATTATATGTTACATCACATAATAGAGTTTTAAATTATACGTGACATATATATATGTGACCTAATTTAGCGTAATAAGAGTCACGTCGTAGTTTCATGCATGCATGTTGATCGGCGTGACACTACATAAATTACTTGGATAGCCCGCAAAATCGAATGCATTGCTTAATACATGAGAGAACTTGTTTGACATGATTCAAACACCAAATGACATGTTTTATTTCACCCACACGCAATGGCGGGGCCAGCGTACACTTGAGGGATAGGCCATTTTTTTCTTCTCGATTTTTTATATTGAATCCAATTGTCTTAATTGTTGAAAATAGAGTAGTTAGGATTGTTTTTATGCATTTTGTGAATATATAAAATATAGGTAAAAGACTCAGTTTAATCTCATCTTTAAAAAAAAAACAAAATTAGACTTTTTTATGCATTTTGTGACTATATAATATAGGTATACGGCCCAATTGACCCGGAATGGTCCATGAAATTGGGTCAGAACACCCAAATTCGAAGATCAAATTAAGTTTTTATTGTAGTGTAAAATTAATGTGTAAAAAAATCACGAGTTATTAAATGTTGGCCTAATTTTAAAAGTCATTGGTTAATATAATTCTTTTGTTGGTTTTAAATTATGGTCCATTGCAAAAATTAATGTTGGTCTAATTTTAAAAGTCATTGTCTAGTCTAACTCTTTTGTGGGTTTTAACTTTTAAGTTCAGGTCCATAGTAAAAATTACTGTTGACCTAATTTTAAAAGTAATGTCTGTTCTAATACTTTTGTGGGTTTTAAACATATCTAGTGTAAAAATTAGGTAAAAAACTCAATTTGATCTCGAAATATTCATTTTTTATACAATTTGGTCTCTGAACATTCGTGCGTCTTAAATTCTCAAAAGTCAAACATTGTTTGGAAGTCAAATCAAGAAAATCAGCTAAAGTTAGTAAGAACATTATAGGGTTAAGGTATATTTGGTACCCAAACTTTGGTAGAATATCAAATTTGGTATCTAAGTTTTAATTTCACCAGACATAGTACCTACATTTTTATTTTGCACCAAATATGATACCCGCCATCCGGTTCTGTTAGCGGCTCCGTTAACAGCTTGCCATGTGTGTTGGTTTGATCTGATGTGTAGAAGAATTGATGATGTGGCAAGTGATGTGTCCACATCAGTATGTATAAATGTGGTATCATTTGCCACGTCATTGATTTTTCACCACGTCAGCATGAACCAACACACATGGCAAGTCATTAACGTAGCCGGTAACGGAACCGGACGGCGGGTGTAAAATTTGGTTCAAAATAAAAATGTAGGTAATAAGTCTGGTGAAATTAAAGTTTGGGTACCAAATTTGGTATTCCAACAAAATTTAGGTACCAAATATACCTTCAACCCAACTTTATACAGCACAAAGAGTTCAAACTTGAATCTAACTGTGTGTCCTCGGCGGTAAGCTTACCACCTATACCCTTATCTAGCACTAATACCAAATTAGGAGACCAACAATGCTAATACAAAATTAGGATATCAATAGTGTTGTCACAATGACTCGAACTCGAGACACTATGATACCTAAGTGGTAAGCTAACCACCTATACCCTTATCTAGCACTAATATCAAATTAGGATACCAACAGTATAGTCACGGTGACTCATACTCAAGACACTATGGTACCTAAGCGATGGCCCATAGAATTGGTAATGCTTCAAGTTATATTGTTAAGCATATGATAAGTTTCTTCTAGAAGTTGGTGGGATTGAATATGGGCCACATGAGCCCAGACTTACACAGCTATTCCCAATCTGGCCCAAAACTTGCCCAATTTAGCCACTAAAATGACCAATATGCCCCTCCAACAACATGCCAAAAATTCACATAGGCCCAAAATTTTAAAGAGCAGTGATAGACGGTGACCTAACAGTTCGTTTCTCAACACATGATTCAATGTGAATACGATTTCAAACAAACGTGCTTGGAACACAATTGAATCGGACCCATTAGATGGGTCTATCGTTGAGTTTAACCCAGTTAGTTCCAAAAGGGTGGCCTAGAGACCGGTTTGGATTTGTACCGGTCTGATCAAATCGGGCATTTTTATAATCTTCCGAGATTCATCCATGTTATCTCTTTCAACTGCTAACACGACACATCTTTCAAGTCTCCAATAAAGTTACCAAAACTAATAGAAACTGGTTTCTTGAATCTTGATTCAATATATTTTTATGATATTGGGATGTTTCTAAAAAAAAACTATATAATATGAATTATTAATTAATATGCTAATGTTTTGACCAACCTTGGAATTGGAGAAAAGAGTGGCGTCTAAGCAAAAATGCTTCTAGGCATTTTGTTTCTTCATTAAATATTCTCTCTTGGTTAACTCAAAATAAATCACATTCTATCCATATCAAATCAACCCATTTTCATGATTAATTAAAGTAGTAATCACCAATCTTGTGAATTGTGATATTAATTGTTCCTGTGGATTTGTAAATTATTCTATTCTTCGTCACGTACGTTTAAAAAAACAAATAACTTAGATCTAAAATTTACATACAACAAAATTTAGATAAAGTTTTATGAATTATCTTGGGGTCGGATCATTTTGGATAGTCATGCATAAACTCGAACACTTCACATATAAAACCCAAACCTCGATTTGAGTCTCGCTTCCAAATTCAGTTTCGGATTCATGTTATGCCCTCACAACCAAAATCCATGAAAAAGAATCTTAATATCAATTTAGCTAAAAACTTAAATTTTTGGTCATGATTAAATTTTAGACATCTATATTTATACTCTAATAAAACTATCGGGCATGGTCTTATATATATTTTTCGATGCGAGATATTAAGTAAATTGGACGTTCAGACAATTATTAGCTCGAAATGAAGAATCGGTACTAAGTATATGTCAACTTGAGTGATTAAGGTTATTAATTTATGGTACCAACCAGTAGATGTAAGAGTTGGTGAGAATATTCCCTACTTACAGCTAAAACTAAAAGTTGCAGTTTTATAGTATTAATTAGTCAACAAAACATCTTGTGACAAATCAAGTCATTGATTCTTAATTAAAATTGAACAATGGCATAAATAAAATAGTTTTGATTAATTACTAGGTTCTAACAAGTAGTGTAGATGAGAGTAGCTACTAGATACCAAAATGTTCCCAGGAATCTTCACAGTTTTAGTTCTCAAATCTCCAAATATTGCCCAAATTTGTGGTGTTCTTTGTGCATGCAAGTAGAGTTGAAAATTCGAATTTGAGGTGGATTTTTTTCAAGATCAGATGTGTAATTTGAGTTTTTAGAACAAATTTTGGGTTGAAATTGGTTATGTGTTTTTTTTAGAAAGGGTAAAATATGTTTCATTCAAGATATTTGTTTCGAGTTTTGGGCCGGAGAGTGTTCAGGATCATATTGACGATGCTTGATTTGAACTTATTAAGTTTGTTTTTTCGATTTTAGTACAAATGTGTGGTTTGTTTAACCCGACTATAAAATATATCGGATTTACTTTGTGCAACTCAAAACTACGAACTGGCAAGTTAGATTTTGGGTGCTTGCGAGTTTGGCTCAAAATGTTAGCTTTACTTGCAAAACATTGCTAGCTTATTATTTTTAATACAAAAAAAGAGGTTATGACAAATAATAATATATTAATCTTTATGCTGTTACAATACAATTAACATATTTTGAGTTTATATCATATTTACGTTCAACCAACGTTTTGAAAGTGATCATCGCTAAAACATATTAATGTAAAACGAAAAAGATAAGTAACAAGAAAATTTGAATGCTTACCGAGAAACTGTTCAGGTTGAGACTTCGATTTAAACTATTAGAAACCGGTAAGACTAAATAAATTCAAGAAAGAATGAAAAAAAAAAAAAAAAAAACTTTCCAATAGTTGAACCAATCTTTGTTGACTTTTCCAAACTAGTCGTTAGAGTGAAAATGTGGTTACTTTTGAGTCTTCAAACTAGTTAAGTACAAGATTAGTTATTGACTTATTGTTGAGTAATGAACAATCATTAACTTTTGTTCTAATAATTTGGTCAAACACTAATTTAGTATTGAAGCTACCATAAAGGATCTAACTAACAATTCTTATTATAAGCATATGTTTCATGAATGTTATGATTGTTCTTAGTGGAGCTATTTTCATGTACTCATATCAAATTTTTGCTTGTTTCAGATTATCATAAAATAAACATGACTGACTATCAAGTTGAGATTGTTGCGAAAAATTTGCATACAAAACGAACGTGCATTTAGCCCCACATTTCATTGTAAAACTCACAATTCGTGTGAATTGTGATTACCCAAATTCAAAAACAGCGACCAGATCCAATTTGTAACCCAAATTGTCAGGTATAGTTTTTAGGATCGTATAAAATAGACTCGATCAATTTATGTATCGGATTAGAGTTAAGTCTTTTCAACCCTAACCTCATACCTTACTATTGCAAGCCACATGCTAATAAAATACATTTGTTTTTACCATACAACTTTTTTAGTCGGTTCTTACGTGTTTCACTAGTTTGTGGAATAGACTAGGATTCATCAAAAGTTATCCAATATGAAGTCATTAGTTTTATTAGGTTTTTTTATCCCAATCCCTTTTGAGGCACGCGACCTGAATTGTTAAATTGGTTTTACTCTGATGTAGGAGATTAAACACTTTTGAGCCAAAAAGTTGATATTCATAAATTGGACTGAAATTTGTTCGAGCCAACAAACGAGACCACTTAGTTTCACTTTGTGTCTAGACTATAGTTTTGCATTCTAAGGTAGTTTGAAGGGCGTTTCAGTCATATTCAATTATTTTATTTCACGATTTATTCTAATTATGGTTTGAAGTATAAATTATATATACCTATTGCACAACTTCTACATATTTTAGGTTATATTTTCAACTTAGTTCCATGTATTTTAGATTTTTGTACGGTTGAAGAACTATATTTCTTCGTAAATAGTCCTTCTGTTATCATTTAGAATGAGAGAGTTGCATCAAATCTAACCCGAACCCAAAACGGACAAAAAATGTAAATAAGCACTAAAAGGCAAAAGGGTTCACATTTCCATCAGAAAATTACAGTTGAGACCATTTGGCAACTTGCACTTGTGACCCTGAAAAGGACTCAACACTGAACACAACAATTCATCAATGCACAAAAATGTAAAAAGTCTCTTCCTTCATTTTATCTGTACATTACACTTTCTTGACATCTTAAAGAAACTTCTGGTTTGCTTTAAATTATGCAGAAAATTACAGAAAAAAAGACCAAACTGTCACAAAAATAGAACAAAAACCAACATGTATATACTGTCATGATCACTCATGAGCACATCTTTGGCAAAGATCTTGAGCTTTTCTGGTTTGCAATTCTTGATTTCATGACTTTGGCCATTTGGTTTTGCATTTTCTTGCACACACTCTCCAATTCCATCACTCTCCATTGCATCCCCTGCAAGTGTGCTTTGAGCTTCTCATTATCATCTGAGAGCTCAAGCTTCCCCGCGTAGAGTACAATTTGGTCGCTGGCTTCGCCTTTTTGCTTGCACTTCTCGGGGCCTTGGACTATGCTTTTAGGCTTCAATTGCGCGGTTTTTGATGGGAACTTGGCGTTCGGTGAAAGAAGCTTGTAGGTTTCAGCCGAGAGCTTCTCGTAGTTCAGGGCACAACAAATTTCCATCTTTTCTTCTTCGGACAGTTCTCGATGCACCTGTTGATATGCAACAATACGTATCATATATCAGATATATCGGAATAGGATTTTTAAGAACTTTAAGCTAGAAATGCTCAAAAAACTACCTCTAGATACATGTCAATTGCGCGGTAAAGTTCATCATGAGAGTCTCTGGCAAAACCGGGCAAGGCCTTGACAAGAGCGAGAAACTTGGAGGGTTTGAGGCAAGGATCGGGAGCTACTTCTAAAATATATGAATCCATTAACCTCGCAACGCTTCTCAATTGCTTAGCAGATGATTGTGCCATTCCTCGGCGCAGAAATGATTTCACAAACTTCAGGACGAGATTCACATCGTACAAGCAATTAGTCCCGTGAGGAGACGGGACGAGCAAGTTGTCTAGAGTTGCTTGATCCATCCGAGAGCCTATCATGCTCTCCAACTTTTTTCTACTAATTTTGCTTGTTTTCGAGCTTAGAGCAGCTTGGAGAATACCAAACAAGTTCTTGCACGAAACAGATCCCGAATCAAGAACATAGAGCTTATCAACAATGGTTTCAATGATTTTACATTTCTCTTCGGATGTGGCACTACACGATTTGCACTTCTGGTAATAAAATAGGAACCTACTTATCACAACATGGTCGAGCTTTCTCAAGATCATCGTTTTGGTCACCATTTCGGTTAAAGTAGGATTCAAGACTAAAAGATCCTCAAACCACCAGGAAGCTTTATAGAAGCTATTCTTGAAGCTCTCGGTGCTTCTACTATCACAAGAGAACCGAAACCCGGAGCTATCAGTGGAAGAAGTTGAAGGACAAGGACTTGCTTCACTAGCCAAGACAAGCCTCCCAACAAGAGAATCCAAGCATTTCTCGAGTATACCCGAAGAAGTAGCATCGGGAAGTGAATCTTGGCATTGCTTCAAAGCAACCAAAAGCTCGGACCATGTCCAGAAACCGATCTCTCTAAGTGATTTCTCAGTCAATTCCAACAAATTGTGGGATTCAGACACAGAACCCTTCATTTCCATGAAATGTGCAGCGCAATGAAGGATCGAAATATTGGTACTATTGATATCGGCTTTGCCTCTATTGTAGCAGAACCTAGAGATCAGCTCAAAACCCTCAGCTCCACCAGGAAAGTCATGGAAGATAACTTTAAGGTTTTTGGTATAACTTGTTGATTTCCCAAACAACTTCCTTAATCTTCCTGAATATTTGGAGATAATTCTCTGTGGAAACCCAATATTAGATCAAGAAACAATGAGAACATGATTAAGACCAAGAACCATACACTCAACATCAAGAAACAATGATCATTTGAGTCCAAACAAAAAACCACACCAAACAACAAAACCAACCAAAAAGAATGAACTCAGTGAATGTTTCAAGATGGGAACAAGAAAAGAGAGAGCAAAAGGAGGAATCTTACTGAAAGCCCAGAAACAGTGATGAAATATCAATACAGCCACAGAAAAAATTATTAAAAAATTTTTAGTTCTCACTCAGAAGAAGTGAGTACAACAAATGAGAGAAAGGTATGAGCATTTAAGGCTCATAACAAGAGCAATAAATGAGACAATGATCAGAACAGAAAGCTCTAGGCTTCAGCAAGAAGCTTGTGAACACAGTGATGACAAGAAGCCAAAAAACCAGAGAAGAAAGAGCCTATGGTACACCAATGTTGGCCATGACCCACAGTACTATAGTTTAGGTGGAAAATTAAATGGTGAGGCTCTGGACAGTGTACAATAGTCACAATACAATCAAAATGGCCACTAATAAGCTTGACATTGACAACAAAACTTCCAAGAGAATGTGGGTGATAATAAATATTTAAGCTTCCACAAATCAACACTTAAATGTCCAAAACCCAACACAAAAAACCAGCATTTACAAAAAACCCAGATCAGCAAAAAAGGGGAAAAACTGAAAAAAGTACCTTGTCCACCATGAAAGTCTCTTCTCCATTGACATCAACTTGAAGGTCACAGCAAGCTTCCATGACCCAGATAAAGAAGACCCAAAACCCACCTCAAATCAAGAGACCCTTTTTGGGAATTTGTACTACAAAACTAATAAAAATACCCAAAACCCAACTGGATGAGGAAGACAGGAGGCTATATTCTCAGGTTGGCAATAAGACAAACACTTGGTGGTGACTGTTTCACTACTACCCAATTGCTGCAAGAAGCAAAATCTCAACTGGGATACACAGAGAAGACTACAAATTAAGACCCCAAAAGAAGTGAACTTGTGAGAGAGAGAGAGAGCAACAAGGTGTGTGAGGACAGAGAAGCAAGCATATTATAATAAAGAGAACAATTTGGTAGGGAAGATAGAGAAGAGAGTCAAGAGAAAGACTTGGAGAAAAAAACAGTTGCTTTGGCTTTGCTTGTGGGTTGCGGTGTGTGACCACTGGGCTCAATCTGACATTCCTGCAAAACATATATATTTTTGTATCTCAGCTTGATTAGGAAAATAATTTGTTCATGGAAAATTGTGAAATATTTATATTAACCTAAGCAAGCTTAGAACCCAAGTCTTGTTGCTGCTCCTGGCTGGCTTGTGATTCCATATCCAGCTCTGCAAGTCTCTCTCTCTCTCTCTCTCTCTCTCTCTCTCTCTCTCTCTAGCTGTGCCAACCAAGTCCTTTTCACAAATATTTTATATTTTTCTCTCTAGAGGAGGAGCTTATGCTCCTACTACTACTGTTTCACTTTCTTTCTCTCTCTTACATGTGGTGTAGATAATGACTGAATTGCCCTTTTTGAACAATTGGGGCTGGGGGTATTTTTGGGCCCACAAGGTGGGGCCCATTAAAAGATCATTTCATTTTCAGCTTGTGGGATGATTGGATGGTTGTGAATTGTGATGATCATCATTTGGGTGTATCTTGATTCCATTTTCATGAAAATTGTCCACCTCCTTTATGGTAAAGTTCTTCAAATTTAAGAAAATCTGAGGAAGATAAGTGTTTTGCAGTTTATTTTGTATCTTATTGGGTCGGATAGGATTGGCAATCTAAGACACGACAAGCTTCATGTTGAACCTGTCCAACTCGAAGGCCGAATTTATCAAAAAATCTAACATGATCTATTAAATACATTAAAATTCGTAAAAATTCGAATTAAATTATGAATGCCCATGAATTCATATTCATATTCTCCTAGTGACAAACAAAACAAAAATTCTTGTTGGCTTTATTTAAATATATTTTTTTGCACCTACTAATCTAATTTTAGTTGTCATTGATAGATCTTGTTTGATTGTTTTCATAGATAATTTTTCCGTACCTTTCATTTTAAATTTCGAATTTTGTTTGTTTATGTTATTTGCATAGATTAGCCATTTTTGTGGGATCATATGTTAACTTTTGACAAGACACAACGAATTAGAAGTGATGTTTATTTAACAAAAATTGATTATAGTACTAAAAAGGGTTGTCTTTGTAATTCAATAGTCAAAATTAGATCCATCTTTATATAGTAATAGTATTGTTATTGTTAAAGTTTCATTTTCATTTTGTTTAAAACTTCTTTTTAGTATAAAATTTATATGTTTTCAAAATTCAAATAAAACTATCGTAATGTGGGCCCACATTGGGCTTCTTGTTCAATAGTGGACTGTGGCCCATTTATAGAAGAACAAGCCCATTAGGCCCATCACAACAAAAAGAAGAAAAAGAATGAGAAAAGAGGTCCTACCGGGAGTCGAACCCAGGTCGCTGGATTCAAAGTCCAGAGTGCTAACCACTACACCATAGAACCAATTGATGTACATGGCGTAGTGGTTATTATTATACTTTTATTATTGTTTTTGTGTGTTTGTGAAATTACAAAATCACCCACCCCTCGCACTAGAGCTAGCAATTCGTGTGTATATGTCATGTTCGTGTCATGATGAAAGTTTTTTGTGTGGTGCACAACACGACACGATAGATAAATGGACCTTGTTGACACGACACAACATATATATTATGCACGATGTAACCAACATGTTTGATAAGTCACAAATCAAAACGTTTGACATGTTATTAAAAATTAAATTATAAATATACCTTTAATGGTGCGTGTTAGGCATTCGTGTTTTGAAGACCCAAAATGGATTTAACATGACAAGAATACAAAATGTGTGAGACTAAACACATTGATTTCTTCGTAAGATACAACATAATTACATTATATATGTATGAGAAAGGGGAGCCTAAGCCAATTAATTTTTGGCT
>JAYMTA010001657.1:0-19157 GCA_036897625.1 Pelargonium cotyledonis
TTGGACTGTTGAAGTGTTCTCAAGAAAAATTTCATGATCATGAACTTTTTTTGAGCAGGTTAAAGCTTCCTTTGGAAATTATATAAACCTTACCAGCTTCAATCCGGTTGTAGAACTGGTCAGCTACAAAACTAAACCATGTCACTCGAATTTCAAAATTATAGAACTGGTCAGATGATGGTGTTATGTGTCGTTGTTTCTGGTCGGAGCCGTGAGCTAAGCTGCGGAGGCTGTGTGCGACGAGGATGAAGTTGAGGCTATGCGGTGGAGGCTGTGGTTTTGATGTGCTTTGTACAAATTAAAATCATTAATTTGTTATGATAATAATCATTTAAAATTTAAACCCATCTAACACATGACATGTGACATTTTTATTTAAAAAAATCCACGTCAGCAACTCTAACGGTCATTTGGATGGAATATAACGGCGGGAACTTGTTTGGTTCACTTTGTGATAGTACGAGAACTGATTTGGTCCATTATGAAGTTAAAGGACTAATTTGGTACATTTGAAATAGTATAGTAACCATGTTGATCATTTATCCTAAAAATCTTTTGTGTCATTTCAAGTCAGCGACACATGTGTAGTACATTTATTATTTGATTAGTAGCGCCTCATCAGCATTATTAAAAAAATCAAGACATGTTGGGTCAAACGGTTCATGTGTTTTGAATTCCTTTTAAAGTCTCATATTCGAGTCTCTTTACCAACGATATGAGATGAAATTTATGAATTTAAAAAAACTGACAACTAAGATGGTGACATCCCCATTAGGGGGGAGAAACAATGGCCTTGGTAGGCATGTTGTCACGTCACTTACGAAGAAAAAAACCACCAACGGAACGGTAACGACATATGACTCAAAGTGGCCAAATTCAGGAAGCAAAAAATATCTTCTTACATATAAATAGCCGCGAACAATTTCACTGAAAGCTTCTCTCTCCTCCACTGTCCATGTTCTTGCTTCGAGACAGATCAATCAAAATCAAACCATGTCCACAATTACCATTGAACCTCTCCTCCACAATTGCTCCACAATTCGTAGAAGCAATCTCAAATCTGGTCTCAGGTCAACAACCTTCAAATCGTCACCTTCTTCTCTGATTCACTGCTCTCAGAAGCAGCTCTCTCATGGCGGGAGGAGCTTCTGCCGCTTCAAGCCTTTTAGGTCTCACGTGGTCAGAGCCAGCTCTACCGGCACAGCTACCGCCGAAACGTCTCAATCGGAGGACGTTTCGATCAAGGAGACGTTTCCGCTCAAGCGGACTGTGAAGGTTGCTACTCAACTTAGCTAAATTTCATTTAATTTTGGTATTAGTGTTGGAGTTTGGGAATATGAGTTTGTTTGGTTCCTGAGAAAGTGATAGAATAGAAATCTATTCTGATTTCAGCTGTTGTTATGGTTTTCTGAGAGAAATTGAGGTAGATATAGTTTTGAAAGTGTCAATTTGCATCATGAGTTCAATTGTAATGGTTCCATGGCCAGAATATGAGGCTGAGGTTTTTCTTGTTTCTCCAGAAGCTTATTTGAATTGTGTAGTTTGTTAGGTAAGAAATGTGAATGCTGATTAATAGTCTTTTTTTTCCTTTAAATTTTCTCCATTTCCTAGCAACCAAAATAGAAATAGGCTGAACTGATATATGATATTGTTACACTTAGATGGAACCGTGTTTTTTTTTTCATAAGAAGAAAATTATGCTCATAAAATCCACTTTATTTTCATTTCCTCTGTTTTCCTTGCACTTTGAAAGATTTCAAGACTGATGTTAATTAGAATGTTGCTTCGATTCATGTTGAATGGTAGGAGGAGGGAAAGATTTTTGTTAGATTAGATCATGGGAAGGATGGAAAGACTTGGCAGCTGACAGTGGGTTGTAGTCTGCCAGGAAAGTGGATTCTTCACTGGGGGGTTTCTTATATCGATGATGTTGGCAGGTTTGTTTTACTGTGAATGATTATTTGGTTGTTTTTTTAAATTTGAGATTAGTGATGTGCACTTCATTGGAAAAATGAACTCACACAAACAAGAAAACTAAAAATTGATGTATTGTTAGAAGGTGAGTTTGTAATCATTATGATGTTGGAATATGTGATTGCTTTTATTAACTGTATGGTTAAATGTTGACTGCCAGTTATGCTCAATGTGTATTCTGAATTCTTAACTTTTGCAGTGAATGGGATCAGCCTCCTGATGAAATGAGACCTCCGGGTTCTATTCCCATCAAAGTATGATCGACTTGTTACATTTGACTTAGTTGATGTTGTGCTGGCTCTTCATATGAAATAAATTTAGTGCATATTGTTTTTTTCCTCTTTCAGGACTATGCCATCGAAACGCCCTTGATGAAATCATCATCATCTTCAAAGGGAGATACATTTCAAGAAGTTAAAATTAACTGTAATCCCGACTGTGGAATTGCAGCTATAAACTTTGTTATAAAGGTTCTGACTTTCAACATATAGCCGTTGATAGTGTTGGTTCACTATGTAACTTAATCTGACAGTAATGTACTAATGGGTCTTTCTTTCATATACTTGTTTCCATTTTGCCTTTTTGGGAGGGTGCAGGATGAAGAGACTGGAGCTTGGTATCAGCACAGAGGAAGAGATTTTAAGGTGCCTCTCCTGGACTACCTTCAAGATGATGGCAACATGGTTGGAGGAAAAAAAGGGTTCAGTTTATGGCCAGGTTTTATAAATCACCATGTATTTATTTTTGTGTTCACCTTTAGTCCTCAGATCTATTTGAATTATGAACATATATCTTCAATTTAATTTTCTTCATTTCTTTATCAAAGGTTTAGTGCAATACACTCTTAATGAAACATGGTCTAGCTCTGTCTAGATTTCCCATGTGCCATGAAGCTGTCCCAAAGAGTGTAGGTAGTAATGAAATCAGTGTTACTGTTTAGTACCTTTCCCATTTATTTTTGGTGGAGTTTTCAACATGGGAATTTGATGCTTTTAGTTGCAAAATCTCTTTGCCTTTTTATTCTTATCTTCTCTATAAAAAGAAATTGATACAAACTCGATACTATTCCTGAACATCTTTTGCATATGGCCACCCTACAAATCAATCAAAAGTGTAGTTAAGTGGCCTGCTTTTAGCTAAGTTGTTAATACCATTGGCGATTGGTTTCATTCTACTCATTACATTGCACAGTAGTGGTCCCTCAGTCTTTCTTTGTCAATTGATCTATTAACTAACAAATTGTATATGTATCCTCTTGAATCACAGGGCCTTTGGAGCAGCTAGGTAGCATGATCCTCAAAGCAGAGTCATCACAGTCCAACAGCAAAGATAGCATCAGTGAGTCTACAGATCGTAAACTAATTAGGCGCCTAGAAGGATTCTATGAAGAGCAGCCTATTGTAAGAGAAACTGTTGTTGACTGCTTAGTGAGTGTTTCTGTCAGGAAGTGCCCTGAGACAGCTAAGAATCTTTTGTATTTAGAAACTGATATACCTGGAGATGTTGTTGTTCACTGGGGGGTTTGCAGAGATGATGGTAGAAACTGGGAAATTCCAACTGCCCCTTATCCTCCAGAAACAATACAATTCAAGAAGAAAGCGCTGCGGACTCTATTACAGGTATCAAATTGAACTGCCACTGAAAGCTTAAATAATTTTGTCTGGCTTGCAACTGAATAAATATTGGTTCTATTATTCAATATTTATATCATATATATCACGTAATTCTTAAATACCAGAAAAAGTATTGCTAAGCTAGCCAAATCTGTGGATGCGGCACAATCACAGAAGTCTTAATGAAAATTTGCTGGACTAAACTACACAGACACACATATACAGTACTGTATTCTTTCATTCTTAATGCTATGCAGTTCTTTGTGAAACTGTAACATTAAGACTATCTAAAATTGGTTTTTCTATCATGGCTTATCTTTTCTTATGAAATATATAGATATTTGTATCTGCAACATGATATAAAAGTGAGCATTGGTATATTTTTCTATAATTCCACTTAAAATAAGACATAAGGTCATATGGGGTCTTGTTAGAGGGCATCATAATTCTGCTGTGCCTTATTTTGGAAATTTTGCTTTCAGAAGAAATTGCTATTATTTTCTTCTCATTTTGTTCAACCACATAATCATTCTGTTCTACAGCCAAAAGTGGGTGGAATTGGATCTTCCGCGTTATTTACTTTAGATGAAAGATTTGCTGGATTTCTCTTTGTTCTCAAGCTAGACGAAAACTGTTGGTTGAATTTTATGGGAAAAGACTTCTATGTTCCGCTCCCAAGTTCAAGCAACTTGCTTGATCAACAAAGACAGGGTCATTTTGAAGGTGCTCAAATATCTGGAGAGGCTGCAGATGAAACTAAAGAAGTTTCTTCAACTGCATATACTAATGGGATCATTGATGAAATAAGGAGCCTGGTGAGTGACATTTCCTCTACGAAGGGCCACAAGACAAAAACAAAAGAAGCACAAGAAACCATTCTTCAAGAGATAGAAAAACTGGCCGCTGAAGCCTATAGTATCTTCAGAACCTCCACTCCAACTTTTTCAGAGGAAGAAATTTTGGAAACTGAAGCAATTGAACCACCTGTAAAAATATGCTCGGGGACAGGCTCAGGGTTTGAGATATTGTGCCAAGGTTTTAACTGGGAGTCACATAAATCTGGAAGATGGTACGTAGGACTTAAAGAAAAAGCCGCAGACTTATCTTCACTTGGTATAACTGTGATTTGGTTGCCACCACCTACAGAATCTGTGTCACCTGAAGGATACATGCCAAAGGATTTATATAATTTAAATTCCAGGTACTATATTAGAAAATACTTTTCTGATGGTTTTCATCCGAAGAATTTTGAGCTCGGACTAGGCCATAAAACTGTATCACATGCCTGCAAGGACGATCCAATTGTTTATTTTATTCATAATTACTAGCTCTGAACACTTTTGACCTTCAAATTTCATTTTTCATCATTTACTGAAAAATCTGGAATATGTATTATATTAAACTTTTTCTAGTTAGTGCCTGATGCCATCCAGACAACTATCCTATGCCATTTATGTACTTTACTTTCATGACATAGATGGTCTCCTATAACAGTGTGGTTCCTGTTGATATTATTGATTTTTTGTGTCAGATACGGAACTATGGATGAGCTGAAGGATCTTGTGAAGAAACTCCATGAAGTTGGTATTACAGTACTTGGAGATGTTGTTCTAAATCATCGTTGTGCTCACTATCAGAACAAAAATGGCATTTGGAATATTTTTGGTGGTCGTTTAAATTGGGATGACCGTGCAGTTGTTGCTGACGATCCACATTTTCAGGTGCTAGTTATTTCTTTAATGTCAACTTTAAGATTTTCCATGGATTTCCAAGTTTGTGAATCATTTAGTGTTTCCTAGAATAAGAATTTAATTGCTCTGCATGTGAATCATTTTACTAAATGTTTTAGACTCCAAGTTTGATTTTTTCGCAGACATGTTATCACCCTTGTATTCTCAGTACAGTCTTAATCAGAATTGGTTATGTCTGACATATGTTACATGCGCTTGGCACATGCAAAAAAATGTACTACTAGTTCGCCTTGTGGTAATCTAGCTTATTTCCAAATTGGTTTGCGGCTAGTGGCAACACACAAATAGGCACAATCGTTGTTCCAGGCTTGTAATGAATATGTGATTGAGATGGGTTGGAGTTCCTTATGAACATTTACGTAGCTGCACACACTGTATATGTGTCACTAACGTCTGTGATTACAGAATTTTGTACCTTGCAAACCATTTAAGAGAATATCCTGGTAATATTTATAGCTTTCAATATAGTTCAGGTTTTGCTCTAGTTATTGGAAGTGGTATACAGTTAGTTATTTGTTTTCTTTTATCTGAAGATCGTATATGATCGGGGGAGAAGTATGAGTTCCAGGTCCTCAGCCTAACATAGTGATTGGTTATCAACAATTTTACACTAAACATGTACAGTTTGATCACTGGAAGTACTTGCATTTTTCTGTGTGATTTTGGATGCATGAAGTTCCTTATTTTTTCACAGGGCAGAGGCAATAAGAGTAGTGGAGACTGTTTCCATGCTGCTCCAAACATTGACCATTCTCAAGATTTTGTGAGGAAGGATATCAAAGAATGGTTATTGTGGTTGAGGTCAGTATTCCGGGCCTTTTCTTTCCCTTTTATGATTTTCGATTACACAATATACAAATGCAATTCATGTATTAAAATCACTTCCCCTTATACACTACTAGGTTTCCAGTTTATGCTTAAATCGAATTCTCAATAACTATCTAGTACCATGGCTATCTTAGATTTACAGTAAAACTGCTACGAAAACAGGTTTTGTACTCAAATTGAACCTACTTCCTTTAATACAGTACCTCCAAAGGGTGCCTTTGATTTCAGTTTTGCCATGGTGCAACTTTTTGAGGGTTTTACTTCTGAGCTATGGATCTTCGTTTTTTGCACTGTATGATTAAAAAGTCTCTTGTTCAGTTGTTTGTCAATAATATAATTATCAGAATTTTCTTCTTCACGAAATTGTATAAAAAGCTTGAGCATTTTGCTGGTAACATATGAGTGCAGGAAAGAAATTGGGTATGATGGATGGAGACTAGATTTTGTTAGAGGATTTTGGGGTGGTTATGTCAAGGACTACTTAGAAGCAAGTGAACCTTACTTCGCTGTAGGAGAATATTGGGACTCCCTTAATTATACATATGGAGAAATGGATCATGATCAAGATGCGCATAGGCAGAGAATTATTGACTGGATCAACGCTACTGGTGGCACAGCTGGTGCATTTGATGTCACAACAAAAGGAATTCTTCACGCGGTAAGTATCCATCTGAAGTACCTCTAAGGGTGTACAGAGAAATTGGGTCAGTTAATTGTGTTTATGACAAGCATTATATGTTATATCTTTTCATGTCTCAATACCTCTTTCCAGAAGACGGTAATTCTATTTGATGATAAAACCTCATTTTATTTGTTTATGGCGAGTTCTTCTGATTGGTATCCAGTTACCATCTTGTGAACATGGGTCTAACTCAGTATTCATAACCTTAAATAAGTCAGGAAACTGTATGTTGATTCTAGCTCGTTCCACACATATCCATTCCTTCATCCCACACAGTCAGTGTAACCGTGTTGAAACCAAAAGTAACTCTTACAAAATAAAGAAAGCCTAGCTTGGTATTAAAGTGATCCATGTTACATGACTTGTATCTAAGCCAAAATTCCTTAAGATTGTTCCCTTCAAAGTAAATTGCTTATGATTCTTTTATACTGCACCTCTGTAATTGTAGAAAAGACCCGGTTTCTATGACATCTTGTGATGATTTCCTCCTCTTCATATAACAATTATTGAAACTTTTCCATGGGAGCTTCTATTTTAAAAGTGAGCTTCCTTTTTTTCTTTTTTTCTCTCTCTTTTATGATTTTGAGCAGCTCGGATTATATCTCTTGACATCTCTTATAGGTTTAACCATAAACCTAGTCTTTATATCATATGTGAAGCCAATATCATATGTTCCTGCTCTACTCTCTTTCCCTTTGCTTTGGCAATATTTCATTTTCTACTTTTAAAAATCATGAACTACACTTGAAGTAATTTGATTCACTACAGGCACTGGAAAGATGTGAATATTGGCGATTGTCAGATAAGAAGGGAAAGCCTCCTGGAGTTGTTGGGTGGTGGCCTTCTCGCGCTGTAACCTTTATAGAGAATCACGACACTGGCTCTACTCAGGTCTGAAGTTTTTTTTTTTTTGATAGTTCCATTTATGGCTGTTATTAATGATCGAAGAAATTTATTGACTAAACTTTGTTAAATGTTCATTTGGCAATTTTCTAAAAATTCTTGTAAAGTCTGAAGAGACTAAATAGATTTTTTTTTTCCTCCTTGGTGATTTACTAAGTTCTCTTTTATATTCTTTTCTTCTGAAGGGTCATTGGAGATTTCCAGGTGGAAAGGAAATGCAAGGATATGCTTACATCTTGACTCATCCCGGAACTCCATCAGTTTTCTACGATCATATATTCGCTCACTACCGATCTGAAATTGCAGCACTGATCTCTATCAGAAACCGAAACAAAATCAACTGTCGAAGTGCAGTAAGTAACCATTAACACCTACTTTCTCAATGGGTATTATTAGCGAGAAATTGAGATATTAGGTGACCAGTTCATGATTTGGAATCAGATCAACGCAGAAGCAATATTTTATCTAAATCATGTTTGTAGAGTATCATTTATGGTTCCATTTTTACAAGTTAGTGCAAACCCACTAACATGTATCATGAAAAATATCAAAGCATTGACTTCATTTGTTGCATTGCATATTTTAGGTCAAAATAACTAAGGCAGAGGGGGATGTCTATGCTGCCATTGTTGATGAAAAAGTTGCAGTGAAGATAGGACCGGGTCATTATGAACCCCTGAGCGGCCCCCTAAAATGGTCTTTAGCCGCCGAGGGAAGGGATTACAAAGTCTGGGAAACATCTTAATATGTATCTACAAGCATCTATTAAACCGTTGATGCATGGTTCACTTCTCTCAACGGTACTTAAGCTTAAACAGAGCTAGATTGTGAGTCCATGAACCTATGTACCATATTTTTCCAGACGTAGAAGGCGAGATGTAACCACGGAGAGGCACAGAGATGGAGTAATATATATGCCAATCCCATTGATGCCATTGGATTTGTTGAGGCATGTACCATCATGTACTCTATTTATTGTTAATACCTTGTGGAGTCTATAAAATGTTTATTGCTGTATTATAGAATTGCTGGAGGTATTGTCACTATATATTCCTTCCACATTGGGTAAATCATTCATTGTAAAGACGAAATATTGTATGCATCATTAGTATTGAGAAATAGGAATTTGGAATAAAACAGAGTGCTTAACTGTATTAGAGGCTCCATATATATACACATACAAATATGTTTTATGTATTCATGTGTGTAGTGTTAGTGATTACCAAATAGAGTTGTTGAAGTAAGTGTTCATTATGCAGATTTGACTGTAGAGAAATATGAGTATCAGGTTCTAATACATAGGAAATGTCATCAGTTAAAGAACTCTGAAAATTTTAAGTCATATTTATATCAATATAATATCTATGAATTGGGAATCTGAAACTTTCAATTAGGAAGCATAGGACATGAATTCTCAGTGACTGTGAGCGATAAATCTTAGGAATTGAAGCTAAGTAACAACAAAATTAAGTTGTCCCATATTTGTGTTTCCAATGGAGCATTTCATTATTTCGATATCTATCCCACAAAACAATTTCTTGTTTGGAATTTTCATATCCAGGGCAAAGCCAATCTGGTTTTTGTCTCTAAGTTATTCCCATTTCCTACTTTACTACCAAGTCAGCTCCCCATCCCAATCTTGGATAATGTATATATATTCAATTTTGTTTAAGATTGTAGTAATATTTAAAGACGTGCTCCAGTTAAGAAAATTAAAATCTACATGACCGATTTTTGAGTTTGTTGTGAATATGTAAAATGTTTGCAGAGAATAAATGGTTTGTTCGCTAAACTCGTATATGGAAAAAGCTTAATTTTTATGTTGTTGTAAAACTAAGGTGTTTGAAAGGAAGAGTATAATTAGAAATGTATTAAATAGTTCTTAGGGGATTCTTGATTGGTGCCAAGCTAACAATAGCGCAAAGTTGTAACTATGTATGCTTCAGAAAAATCGATCGACAAGGCGATTTGATAGGCCAATATCTCACATGTGTCTCCTTAACAGTTTGTTGACTGAAATAAGATGAACAACTTTATAATGTAAAATGTCTACCCATATCAAATACAGGTTGACCACAATGAACATTTTCTCTGCAAACCTTTACGATGATTCACAAAATAAAGGTTTTAAAAATAAATTTTCTTTATCCCTTACCTTATGTGAGAGTTGCAACACCTCTTTCAAGAATTCTTATGTGAGAGCTCCAACAAAAAGATATTGTCCGCGAGTTGTTTAATAGTCAAATATCGTTAATGATTTTTTCTATAAAACGTATCTATGTGGTGGTGACTACATGAAGTAACTATTAATAAATTTGCTCGGACTCATTGCTATTTATACATTTGTATGTGTGTGTATATATTTACATTTGTAATTACTTAAAGAAAAAAAAAAAAAACCTTTGAAACAATATCACGAGGGTCAATTGTTTACATAAATAAAACAGTTTCGAAATGCTACAAATATTCAGTTGATTATCAAAACACTATAATTAACAGTGATTATACCAAAGTAATTAATTTAACCAAACCCAACAAGCTGTCCCTGTGGCGCATCCTCATTGGCTGGCAACTACACTTCAAACCGCACTTTTTGTCCTGAAAACTTAAATGCCACATCGTAATCATCGACCAGCGTTTTGTCCTTCCACGACAACCCAACAATTGCAACAACAAAAGTACAAAAATTTAAGTAAAAAGACAAATTATGGCACAATATAATTTGTATAAATAATAGCTCAGCCACAACGTTTCTAGACGTGATCGATATTCAAGAAGTGAACCCAAATTTTCAATTATTACTATGGAAATGGCCACTGTGAAGTCTGAACTGAGCCTCGGAAGACGCCACATTGGCGCGGTGGACGCCGGAGAGGCGGCGCCGGCGAAGGTGGGTAAGAGGCGGAGAAGAGACACCTCTGCGGTGGCTCTAAACCAACCGGAACAGTCTTCACAGGTGGCTCAACCTGTGTCGGCCACTACTACTGCTGCTGCTACTACGGTCAAGAGAAGTTCAAAGTTTCGTGGAGTCAGCAGGTTTTTACATTTTTTATCCTTTTGTTCTAATTGGTTAATTACTTGCTCAGATTTTGTACAAAAACTTATATTCATGACTACAAATGGCAATTGGAATTTCGATTTGGGTTTGTATTGAAATGACTTAACCTAAACTCGACCTATAAAATGTTAGTTTTGAATTAACTTTCGTGTTTGACGAGTAAAATATGCTATTTGTGTGAATGGAATATTAATTTCATTAAAACCAATAAAGGATTATAAATTTGATTACGAACAAATTAATCTGACGTAGATATAAATATCAAATTATGATAGTATTCTGATTTGCGCATATCGAGTGTTCCTATGAACGACCAATTGTAGTATAGTTGGTTGAAATATTGACCGGAATAATGGAACAAGTAGACAAACTCTTTTTCTCTCCAAATGAAGCGTAGTAGTACTTCCAAGCAAAACCCACATACTCGTAATAAATAACTTCTAATAGTGGAAGACCAACAATTAAAACTACTAAAATATGAAAATAATCACTCTACCCGTTGTAAACATATTCTCACAACTAGAGATGATGACATGGAGTTTGCAAGCATGTCGGATATGAGGAACTTATAGTGATGATGAATCTAACAAATTGGAGTAAGACTATATATACAAATCAAATATGCTAAATCATTATTTATTCAATAAAACAATGCAAGTAAAAGATAGGTCAAATTTTTTTAAACGTGAGACTCTTCATCACCCACTTCAATAATTAATTTATTTTAACATAACCCATTCAATTAAGCTATTAAACGATCTCTCTATATATCTAAACAACTAAACAATAACAAGGCAGTCGACGAGGATGACAACATTAATGACTTGGGGTTTGGCCATAGGTGATATTATCAATTTAGCTAGAGTTTGGTAGTCTATAATTTAATAATGTTATGATTCTGCGAACTCAGTGGTTCATGAAAAAAACAAACGAGCTGCAAATGGAGCCGCAAGCGTAGCGATCATGCCAAAAACGAAATTGATCGCACAAATGACATTTATGGGTTAATACTAACAATGTGTGCATGGTGTGTACACAGACATAGATGGACAGGAAGATTTGAAGCTCATTTATGGGACAAAGGGTCATGGAATCCAACACAAAGGAAGAAGGGAAAACAAGGTATTTAATTTATGTATTCTAATAAAATTGTATTGGAATTAATAGATTTGTACGTTTATTATTATGCATGTCACACCATTTTTGTTCATAACGTACACTCATTGCTTCTTTTTGTTTCTTGTGGTTTTAATTTGGGTGTTGGTGCCATCTTTGCAGTTTATCTTGGTGAGTGTGTAATGTTCTATTACTTCTTGATAACATTTTTTCTTTATAGAACACAAAGTTAATTGGAGGCTTACTAACATTTTTTTTGGGGTGATTCAATTCATATTTATAAGGGGCTTATGATGAGGAAGAATCTGCTGCAAGAGCATATGATTTAGCTGCTATCAAGTATTGGGGAACATCTACTTTCACAAATTTTCCGGTATATTTATATATACTTCTACGTAAACGACATGAGAATCTTATTCCGATTCTTGATTGATGTATATTGTTAAAATGAGTTATATATTGTTGTAGGTGTCTGATTATGAGAAAGAGATTATGATAATGAATACTGTGACTAAAGAGGAATATTTGGCATCTTTGAGAAGGTAACTAAATCCATTAATCTTCAACGATCATTTTATGAGCGTAACAATTTTTTTTTAGTTGAATCAGTCGTCTAATACGCGTTAAAAGCTTTGCAATGACATATCTTTTTGTCATTCTCACAGGAGAAGCAGTGGTTTCTCAAGAGGAGTGTCCAGGTACAGAGGAGTTGCAAGGTAAAAGGAACATGCATTTCTTCTTCTTCTTATTCACTTGCTCACACAATTCAATACCCTTTCATTTTCTGCAAATGAAGATCACAACTTTTTTGAATCAAAATTGTAGACACCATCACAATGGGAGATGGGAAGCAAGGATAGGAAGAGTTTTTGGTAACAAGTATCTCTACCTTGGCACTTATGGTCAGTCTCTTCACCATTTCATTGACATGATACCAATGAAGCTAGCTTTGTGAAAATTTGATGCTAATTGTGTGATTTTAGGTACTCAAGAGGAGGCTGCTCATGCCTATGACATTGCAGCAATTGAGTACAGAGGGATCAATGCAGTGACCAATTTTGACTTGAGCAGGTACATCAGATGGTTAAAGCCAGCTCAAGACCCCCAACAACAGCAACAACAGCAAAGCAACAATGTTGAGTCTCAGGCCATGACACCAACCTCTATCTCCATTCCAAGAGAGGAGCAAATCTTCTATGCCAATGCTTTTTCAGTGAATCATGAGCAGCCCAAGACTCCTGTTAGTCCTTTCGCCAAGTCATCGTCTTCACCGACGGCGCTAGGTCTCCTCTTCAGATCTTCTGTGTTCAGAGAGCTGGTTGGGAGGAACCTAAATGCCACAGAAGATGAGAGTGATGAAAAGAACATGGCACAGATTGGTGGGAGTTTGTATGAGGAAATGGGTAATATTCCATTTATGTGCTCTTCAAGTGGTGATGTTTTGCCAGATTTGGAGGCTCAGGAGGAGTGTGCATTGCCTGTGTACAATAGGACAGGACAGTCCCTATGGAATGGTACCTTGAATATGTCTCCTTCCATCACTAACCTCAACAGCTTGTGATTTTGGTCACTTGGGATTAAAGATGATTTAATAAAAATGAATCCAAGTTTCAGAGCGATTTTGTGCTAGTTCATATAGTCAAGGGTTTTCTTACACATCTTTTTCGGAGTTGGATTTAAAAGGCCAAACCCAAACCTGGCCTCAAAAATGATGGAAGATTTCATATCAAATTGAAATTCAAATGAGTGTTGCACATTCTGATTCAAATTGTCTAACTCTGCACTGATTATTCATTGCAAAGTATCATTTCTTTCAAAATCTAATCCGTACCATTCGGAGAGGACGTTATGTTCAAATTCATGACCTTCGATTGCTTTACGTCTAATGGTTGCAACTATCGAATTTTAGTCCCATCTAGTGAGGGTTCTGACTATATGATTAGTTGTATGGAAGAAAAGACAACTGACAATGGCATTTTCACAATACATGAAAGTTCAAGTTAGGTTTGAGCCTAAAAGTTCAAGTTCTTGCGTTAATTTATACTACATTAAACCTAAGCATTCAACAAATTTAGAAGTGAACGAAAAAAAAAACGCTATTAAAGGAACTAGATGTCATTTACTAGTTTTCCATGTGTACTGAGGGAGATGTTATTTTACATATTTTAGGTTCTCCGCACACATTCTGGAAAAGAAGACCACCATCTTGCACGGAATGAAAGGATCATCACTTGGCAGAAGCGGCCCTACAAGAAATAATGTAAGTTGATAATAAGCAATGCGCCAAGTATGGCAATAATTGCAATTGTAGATATCCATTACTTAAAGCATGCACAAACAGCCACCAATATTGAAAGTGTGTGTGCGGGAAAGAGAAAGAAAGAGTGTGAGACCTCGATAGAGGTTGTCCCTTAGCTGCTGCATTCGGATTAAGATCTTGCGCTACGGAATCTGATGTTGACCTATTGAGTGCACATGTCGTGTCTTTGAACAATTTCAGACCCTGCAGGCAAACACAATAGTTTCAATTCCAGAGAAAGGCACATAGACGTGCATTTGTTGCCTAGAATTTTCTACAGCTTTCTTGACATCAGTTGCGAACACACCACGACAGAACAATGACACAGGACGGTACAAAACAACAGGGTAATAGACTATGACTGCTATGAAGAAGCCCTCGAACAGAGGTTGAACCATATAATTTTTTTTTTTTTTTTATTTTCTGAAAAACGTTGAACCATATAAATTAAGTGCACTGATTCAGCAAAATCTAAGGTTGGTAAATAACCCCACTCAAGCATTTCCACCGAGCCAGATGAGGATATGACCGCATTGAAGACAAACATTTACTACCTCCGTTTCAAATTAAATGTCGTTTTAGAGTCCAATTTTTGTTTCAAAATAAATGTCACTTTCTATTTTTATCACACATATGCACATAGTTTTTCCATAATGCACTTTGTCATAATGACTTTCATATGAAAGATAGTGGGTTAGCAATGATGAGTTTTTTGTTTTTATTTAAGGATAAGAAAGTCATTTAACATCTTTCCTTAATATGCATGAAAAGCTCTAAAACGACATTTATTTTGAAATGAAGGTAGTACACAATAAAATTTTACTTAGAATCTTGACAAGTTACCACATCTCCACAAGAAGGTAATGAACGAATCTTGGGAAGTTGCTCCTACAAAGAAATGTTGAATAAACAGTCATATATTTTATGTGAGAGATAACAAGTTAGCAGAAAAAAAATAAAAAATAACAAGATAGCAGAGGCTAAAAGTAGTCCAGTACAATTCCCATAAACCATGCCCGTCATATGTCAAAAATAAAATTTAATCTTCGAATCCTGTAAAGTTACCTCATCTCCATTGCGTAGTAATGGACGAGTGGGGTTGGAAATCTGCTCCTACAGAGAAATGTTGAATAAATAGTTAAATATTTATGTGAGAGCTGACAAAGACAGCAAAGCTAAAAGTAGTCCTGTATATTTCCCACGAATCATGCCCGTCATATGTTGAATATAAAGAAAATAATCCACACCACAAAATCATTGCATATCATAGTTTGATGGTTAGAAAGAGGGGTGATCGGCGGTCGTTTTTTTTTTTCCTTTCAAATTTTTAACCAAACCACCCCTAGCTAGCAGTTTACTAAAAATCGAGACCATACACAAGATATTAAGGCCAAACCACAACTTTCTTGGGCAGTTTGGTTTGAAGGTTTGGGTTATAGGCCCAACAGTTGAATAAATCATAAGAAAAAATCAACCTGATATTATCTCATCAAAATAATTAATCATCATCACTGTCGACTTGGCGGCCAAGAGTGCTTCTGAGTTACTGCTATTTGTGGCTAGCTTTGCAAATTATAATCACAATAGAAAATTAAGGCAATAAGATGAGGATGATGTAACGATTACGTCTACGACTGAGTTGACTATTTTAATTGTCTATGAGATTGTTATAGTAATACTACGACTGAGTTGACTATTTTAATTGTCTATGAGATTGTTATAGTAATAAACTATATATGTATTTAAAATTTAATTCTTTTTCTCTTATATAGTTACAATTATGAAAATATATAAAATTGTGGGTTTTATAAATTCACGAGTGTCCGGTGCAGTTTGAGCGGTTTGACAAAAAACCAGACCGTATATTGAGTTGTTAATTTTGACTTTCCATAAATACACCACATATTATTTTATGAAACCAGTTTTTTCTATAGGCAATACCAACAACACCTGAAGGGAGGCTTGAACCTGAGATCTCAAGGGGACCAAACTCCTTAAATCGCTTGCCCCAATAGTATGAAAGCAGTTTAATTTGGTTTTTTGACTGTCTAGTTCGGTTTGGCAGTTTGAGTGGTCTGGTTCATTTTTTTTTCTTCATTACCCCTAGTTACAAATATCGGATACCCTCACCGCCACAAACAGACCAATCACTAAATTTGAGTAACCGAGCATGTAACGCCCCAATATTAATGGGACATCATGGCTATACAATGGATAGTGGTTGGTCCCTGAGCTGAGCAGCTCCATATTTTCGAAGGATAGAGAAAAATAGAAAGGAGAAAATGAAAATGGGAAGATGAAAGTAATGGGAGGTTTATTATGTGTATAGATACATTATTTGATTAAAGATGCCAAGCCCCGTTAAAATTTAGTCTAGACATTAACCAAATAGTAATCCACGAAACTACTAGTTCTAACCTGCAGAGTTTTAGGCATATCCAGTTTGTCGCCATTAACAAACTTTACCAGGTATGACACACCAGCAACTGCAAATTCCTGCAACCAGACATTTTCATCAGTACATCATCAAATACAATATAAATTAAACAGCATAGTGATTTGAAACTAGAATGTGAATAAACTACTGACATGGCTGATAGGACCAGCTCAACTCGAACAAAAACTTCATTTCTGGATAGTTTTAGAAGCGATAATAATGCCGAGTGATCTAAATTCTAACAAGTTACCACATTGCACAGTGGGACACTATGAAAGTTAAGAATAGTGATTTTTCAACTGGTCAGACATGTGCATAATAGTATCCCCGCGTGTAACTTATTTTTCTTTGCAAGAAAACATAATACAAGTAAATGAAGCTATCATAAGAAAACGATTTTGTTCTGCAGTTGTCACAAGTTGTTTCTATTTTAGGATTGGGAACCTAAAATATTTCCATACACATCTAAGATACAGTGTTTATGGGAATATATGAAACTTTTTGTCTGGAAACATTTATAGAATCAATGGGAGACCATAGCTCATATATCCAAAATACTGTTTTATAGCAGGATCATGCAGAAAAAGAAAAAAAAAACATTATATCAAAGATTCTCATAAAAACAAATGCAGCTCGTCTCAACGATTTTTCAAAAGAGATATTGTAGATGACAAGATCCAATGCCAAAATTTCAAGGAAAATCATTAATTATCCCAAAATTTCAAGAAGAAAAGTTATTTAGCTACCAATATGACACCTCAGAATCTAACGAAAACATAAAATAGATTTCATAAGTTTCCGATTATCTATACTAAAGATCCTTCTACACACTTAGTCTACAACTCCCACTACTCATCCTCTTTTTTCCTACTCTTCTAAGGCCTTGAAGGCTTGAACTAAAGCACATGCTATTTGGATAAGGATTCATAGCAAAAAATTGTGATGCATTATATACCATGTAATGTGATAGTTAAATGAGAAGAATAAGAAGTTTTACCTGCTTGTATTCCAGCGAACCTATCTTTCCATCCTGGAGATAAAGAAAGAAGAAGACAATTTTGCCAATTCAATCCAGGAAAACAGAGTAAAGAAATAAACTAGATGCAAAATATCAATAAAGTCCCCTTATCAGGTGTCATCCCATTTCCCTTTGGTAAAATAGATAAGAGAGTGCCTTGTAAGAATACATTTGGCAATGAACATAATTCCATCCCAGAAACCATAGCCTAAAACAGGAGTATTACTATTAAGGCTCATTACTCTTCAGAAAATAACTTTCTGAAAGTTCCCCAAACATCTGAGGAGAAAAAATAAATATGGTAAAAGGTAGTCAGTTTCTCCCAATCAAAAATATTTTCCAGAGACAGCTAAAAAAACAGAAAACTACCATAGAAAATAATCTCAACATAAAAGATTTCTTCTCAAATATGTTGCCTTAGAATAAATGAGCTTAAGATACACTTAGTATTTTCTGAAAACAGGAAAGTGAAACAAATGAAAGGAAGGTAGAAATGATATCTGCCCATTGAACTGAACATTTTTTTTTTATGAAAAAAACTAACCAGGTTAGAAACCATAGCCTGCAAATGTTGCAAATCAAGGCCAACATCCTGAAGAGCCCCACAAGCAATAGCTACCTGTTTCACATGCAGTAGTAATAAACAGGAAAATAATATAATATCAGACGGAGCACATTAATTCCATGCAACAATTGCTACCATTTCTATTCAGATCATCTCTAGAATATGTCATTTCTATTTCAGCCAGGCCTATACATTTATGAATCTTACGAAGTGCATGTTTCCAGCTCTATGCAAATTCCAAATTCTTAGTGTTACCATGTCCCAGGCTTTCAAAAATGGAATTCAAAAGTTCTTGCTATTATAAAGCAGGTTGGCTTCGCTTAAGAGGCAAAGCGACTACATACACCCAAACAAAATACTAAGGCCTTGTTTGGTAAGTCTACTCAACGTTTATAGAGGTAAAATGTCTATAGAGGTAGCTGGAAGGAGTTTTCATTGTCTATAGAGAATAAGAGGTTTGTTTGGTAAAAAAATGTCTGAAAGGGGTTTGAGACAAAAAATTATTGTTTGTTAAAATTGTCTAAAAGAAGATGTGTTATGTTGAAATGACCACATTGCCCTTAATATAATAAAAAAAAAAGATATTTATAATTGAAAAGGGACTCCTGAAGGTAAACCGACATGAATATGTGAGCTCACCGTCTAATCGGTATACCTCAGATTCAAAAGGGTACACCGATCAGATGGAGGTAACAAACATAGAGGTAAACCGACATGAACATGTGGGCTTACCGTCTGACCGGTATACCTTACGTTTTAAAGAGTCCACCACACAAACACAAAAAGCAGAGGTAAACCATGGGTTTACCATCCTGATGGTGTACCTCACATTTTACATGGTCCACCGCTTAGATACATAACTGTAATATAATAAATAGTGAGGTATACCCAAGTTTGTGCAAGATATACCATA
>JAYMTA010001658.1:0-19155 GCA_036897625.1 Pelargonium cotyledonis
CTCTAGTACACTGACGGTGCATCAAATATAAATCTAATTAGTTTTACAAAATAATGTGTCAATAAATGAGATATGACACATCATATTTGATGTTGGTGACTTGGTCGAATCACAACGGGGCACATGTGCAGTAAGTCTAATAAACCGGACGCTCCGCGCAAGAAATTTATAGGAGAATAGTGGTATCATATGTATCGAGTTGTTATTCGTTAAAATTAATTTTAAACTACAAAATTACGAAGAAAAAAAATGTATTTGTCACGTAAACTGGCGCATCCTTCAAGTTTGTACAAAAATTTTGAAATATTTAGCATTTTTCTTTATTTTTATTTTTGCCACGTCAATTTACTTTTCAAAGTTCACCACTTGGGCCAATTATCTCAATAACCAAATTACAATTATCACTTATCACTTATCACTTATCACTAACTCAAATGTTGTTACAATCCTGTAACCACTTTTCAGATACTGGACTGTAGGCCCCACTTTGATTTTCAGCACGATTTCGTTTTGGAATTACCGTTATACCACTGGGGTATATAAACCTCTGTCACAAGTCACAACTCGCAACTCACAATCACAAAGTCTGTTACATTCAGAGCTTCTCACTCTCTTCTCGCTCGCAGACGGTGAGAGTCTTCACTACCGTCTGAAGTCCGTACGGTCGAAACGAAACTCTAGATCATTGTCATGGAACTGCCTCCCGATTTCGATCGACTCGTCTTCTTCGAGAACGCTCGCAAAATCTGTGAAGAAACATACGCCAAGGACCCTCGCGATGCTCTAGTTCGTTTTCTTTCACTTTTTTCCCTCAATTGATGTTAGAAATAGGTATTGTTGTCATCGTAAATGGTATGCGTGGTTTCTTTGATGATGATCTGTCAGAAATGTGATTTGAGGCGGTAACTTGCGGAATTTTGTATGATTTGTTTCTAATTACATCGACATTTTCTGTTTGTCTCTCTTTAAATTTTGTTTACGCATTGGAAATGTATGAAATGTGGCGATCTTTTCTGATGAAGAGATTTTCTTTTTCTTTTTTTATTATTTGTAGAATCTGGCAAAATGGGGAGGAGCTCTGTTAGAGTTGTCTCAGTTTCAGTGTTCCCCGGGGATTATGATTGAAGGTACTGACTGTCATATTCCTATTTTTCTTTTTTTTTTTTAATGATTGAGTGAGTTTGAGTTATTTCGGTATGTTGTTATTTAGGACGAATGAAAGAAATGAAACTTGTATAGTAATTGTTGTTGATAAGTACCTACTTGTGACTTTGATCATGTAGTTGTTGTTTGTGCCAATGTATGTTAATATTTGGAATGTGTTAAGAGTGAGTTATTTTGTTGTTTCGGCATATCTTTGGGTTCTGGATTTTTCGACCTGATATCAGAGGCAATTTCAAAGCTGGATGAAGCTTTGTCGATTAATCCCAAGCAACCTGACACCCTTTGGTGCTTGGGGAATGCTTACACTTCTCATGCATTTTTGATTCCGGAGTTGGAAAAGGCCAAACAACACTTTGCTAAGGCAACTCATTACTTTCAGCTAGCCTTCGATGAGGTATATTTTGTGCTAGATCTTTTTAATCCATGCAATCATTTCCTCATTTACTTGTACCAGTATTTTATTTTGTGTGTGATGTTATAGTTTTGTTTCTTGTAGGAGCCAGGAAATGAACTTTATCGCAAATCTGTAGAACTTGCCATCAAGGTAATCGATAAGACGAGTTAGTATTAATACTTATGGGTTATTTTGCTGGCATTATGCGTCACATCTTTAGTTCAAGAGAATCTGTAGCTGGCTCCAAGCTGCCTAATGCACAAATTCTACTATAGTCAAATATGATGTCATTTCCATATCATTTTGGCCTTGTAATTTTAATTTAAACAGGATTTCATGGTTTGTCAATTCAGTTAGTGCTTTCTTAACTGAAACTGCTAGAGAATGTATTTATTGGCCAATATTGTTGGGATCATTGGATGTAAGTTTAAATTTGGCTATTACACTTGTAATTTGGTTGCATTGCCCTTACTGAAGTTGTTCAATGTGGAACACGATCTTAACATGCGCAGGTGTACCTGATTTACAATCAATAGGTCCAACCTTAAATATAAGTTTTCTGTATATTATTTGAGATTTTATGGAAACAAATTCTTGGAAAGTGTGATATTTATGGAATTGTCTGGAATGTGAATGAATTTGTTGATTTTACACGTTTCTTTCTTTAATGGTTATAAATTTAAAGTTTTCTGAGCTTTTACTCATGTCAGCGTGGACCAGTTGTGGCTGTAAGGTACCATCTGTTAACGTATATTAATAGCATAGAAGGCTTTTGTAAGCGGTGTATGATCTCCTTTTCTTGTTTTTTACTCCCTTGAATGGAAAACTTGTGATCAAAGCTATATATTTGGTATTAGCATCTATTTTGCACATAATTTTAGCTTTTTAAAGTTCTTCAGCTTGTTTTGCAGATATTTTAATTTGTCATTGAAAGAGCGAACACTAAGAGTCTAAGAATAAACCACTGTATATTTGTATTGATTTTGCTGCTGAATATTGTTATCATGATCAATTGCTGTATCTCTAGGGCCCTGAACTACACCAGGAGATCTTTAGGCATGGCTTTACCCAACAGGCTGGACCGTCTTCATCGATTGATCCGGTGATTTGCCAACAGTTCTGCTGCTTCCACTTTCTTTATTGTTTCTACAATATCTTGTTTATTGCTGCACTGTTCCAGTTATCCAGTAAATATTCTATTTCTTACAATAGATGGTTTAATTTTTGTTTTGGTAAATACTCACTGAAAGGAGTCATAAAGATTTTGTTTTTAATTGTCACTGACTGAGTAGCTTAGTGAACTAACACAATTGCTTGTTTTGTAGATGGAAGTAAGCTAAATTGTTATAGACTGTATTTAAGCTAATATATATGTTCCTACCAGTTATACGAATCATGGGTTTTGATGACTAGATTACCTTTGTTTTCTGCAAATATCCCTCTATGCATGCATGTTTAAATGGTTGCATAGATCCATTTATAATCACTCATGCACACACATAGGGAAGTGTTAGTATACATACATTATCTATTTGATGACTTGTTTTAACATTCATAGTCACTGTGGTTATGGTTTCATGTTTTTAAGCAATTCTTTGCACGGAAGAATGTGTCTATTTCTGAATTCCATATCTAGTGTTCAGTGGTGGTTCTCTGTGTTTGATGGCCTAACTTGCTTTAGTTTCTTAATCAATATAAATAGGTTTCACTCACTATATTTTCAACTTGCTGTTCCAGATGATCACTTTCCCACCGGAAAAGAAAATCAGTGATCTCAAGTATGACCTACTTGGATGGGTAATCCTGGCTGTTGGGATTGTTGTGTGGGTGGGATTATCAAAGTCTAACGTGCCTCCACCGCCGCGTTAACTCAAGTATTTGGTCTGAATATCTTGGACGCGCGCTCCCAGGATCAAACATCCATCCGAATTCGGGCTCATGCATCAAAAACTGGGAATTGTTTGATCCATCATTCATTTTTACCTACATTTGACCTGTGTAAATTGATAAACAAGTTCATATCTCATTAAAACAAAAAAAAGAGTCTCCAATGCACTACTTTGCTGATTTGCAATTTGTGATGTCCTAGGCTTTTAGAAGATGTACTTTTGTCATTTTTGCAAAATCTTTGAATAAACGGCGTCGTTTGGACATAACGTCCATACCATGAGTCCAGAGAGTACCAGACTCATCTCTTCAAGTGCAATAGCCTATAGCTGAGTGGTTAAGCGTGACTGGAAATTTCCAGTGTTCGCTAGAGCTGCTAATTTTTGCTTTCACTTTCTCGATGGTTGTTGTTTTGGAGCTGAAAACGAACATGGCTGCCGCGGAGGTGAAGTTGCTCGGTCGCGACGCGGCTTTCTCAGTGTCATCCTCTCGCCGGAGCCGGAGTTCGGCGTCCCGTGTCTCCTTCGATGCTCCCAGAGCTCCGAGGCTTCCAGTCTTGGCTATGTCTGGGAAGAGAAACCCTAAGCGTCTCAAATACTCTGCCCCTCGCTCCAAGGTCGACCTTTTCTTCAATTTGAAGCCTACGCTTCCGTTTGCATTTTCGAAATCGTTGATTCTGAAACTGGAATCGAAGATGATTTTGCTTTCAAAAGTAACGCTAAAACTTCCTAAATTGTACAACATTTGTGTGGTTTTCTGTTTGGCTACCTAGAAAATAAATACAGACAGCAACTTTCTTACCGGGCCTGGTAATTTTTGTGTGGTCTCTCATTCTTTAAACCCTTTGGTTTCCTTGACAACCATTCAATGTGTTGATATCTTTCCATGCCGAGCAAAAGAAGAAGAGTGTTGATTATTGAGGAGATTGTCATACAACCCCAAATTCCATTTCTCCCTTGCATGGTTGAAAAATGCAGCAGCAAAATGATTTCTAGGTTTCATTTACAAGAAACTTATCTAGATGCCATTACTGACTATAGTTGAACTCATTTTATGGTCCAATGCTAAAAGTTTTCTGTGAGTGTGCTTTTATCTTTTATCTTGAAGGCACTAATTGAAGTGTGTGATTTTAGTAAAGTTTTAGTATTTTTGGATTGACCTCATCTCTAGCTTGTATAATAGATTGCTAAACACTTTCTGCATTGATGGTACTGAAAATATTGGGCATTGTTATATCTATGACCAGGGCGGTTGAAGACACTGTGATCTTGATATTTGCGTATGTGCCACTGAAAACAATGGGCATTGTTTTATGTACGACCAGGGCATTGATGCTTTATCCTTTTTTTCCCTCAGAAACTAGGCATAAAAGTATAGTGTAGAGCTTTTCAATGACTCAAAAACCAAAAATTACTTTGGTCGTGCTTCGTAGCCAGTATAGGTGATTTTTGTTCAGTTGATTCAAATTAATTACTTCTAATTAACAGGGTATTATTGTAGTGCTCAGGATTTTTTCAATTAATACTAACTAGTTACTATTACTAGATATTAAGTGCACCACTTGGTGCTCAGGATATGAGAATGATAGTTGTACTTGTGTGGTGTGTTGATATTACCTGGAGGATGCCTTGCACTTTGTTGAAGTTGATCCATCAGGAGCAGACTCTTGGAAATTGGAACGAGTCATTGAACTTTTGAAGGAGGGAGCTGTTGGGGTAATTCCTACAGATACTGTGTATGTTGCTCTTATTCCCCTTTGGACTCTCCTGTGTCTAGTTTAAACCAAGTTGTCAATTATTTATCTCTGCAGTTATGACAGTTCTGGATTGTATAATTTGTCATTTTATTATTCTTTAATTGTATTGGTTCGATCAGTTGTCTGTGCATGCAGTTCACTTTGAGGGAAATCACTCAGTTATCTGATTAGTGTTTTGTGAACACTTATGGATTACATTAAACCCTGTTTTGTCTCTTCATGCTTTTTTGGAGTCTTACTACACTGAGTGTATGGAGAAAAGATCAATAGTGATATCTGTGCAATTGGCTACCTCTATTTAATTAATATGTAGCTAACTCCAACTTCATTTTGGAAATGCTTGGTTGTTGCTGTATCCTTAAAGCCTGTGGATGTATTTGATTAATATTATACTTATCTGTTTATCCTTTAATCTTATTTTTTGGTGACTGATAGTTCTTGTCATTAGGTATGCCATAGCTTGTGATGTGAGAAACCACTCAGCCATTGAACAACTTCGTAGGTAGTTGGTGTTTTTCTCCTTCACTAACTTCAAATACCTCAATGGATAAGTACCCTATAGTTTATTGTTCAATCAGTTGGTGACACCTTTTATTTTATTATATGCAGAATCAAAGATGTAGATTCCTTCAAGGCAAGCTTCTTACTTCTGTCCTCCTTAGGAGAAGCTACTTCACGTATGAATATATAATAACTGCTTTGCTCGAGTTGGATGGCGCATACTCACAGTATTTTCAGTATATATTGTAATTGAATTTATTTTTCCATTAGTCTCTTTAATTATGCTTTGATGCTTATGCAGCCCCTAAGTATCTTATGCCGCTCTTTCCGGGACATAGATACATATACAATGGGCTTTCCTCGTGGTGATGGACAAGGTCATGCAAATATTTTCCGAGCTGTAAAGCAGTGCTTACCGGGCCCTGTAAGTATCTTCTTTGATCATATTGGTATTGCTTAATGAAAAATTATACGGTATACATTAGTTTCTTCCTAGCTGGTTACGTGTAGAGAGCATGAAAGACACTTGTAATGGGTACCACCATTTCGGTAGAGTTTCTCATTGATGATTTTCATCATCTACATCATAGATTAAAAAATATGTTTAATTGTTTGAATATCATTCTCATCTGGTATCCTTTTTTTCTTTTCTTTTTTTCTTTTTGTGATGGGAAGTACTAGTAGCATGACAAATTCCTGAAAAATGAATCTTCATATTAATATCCATAAATAATTAGGACACCTTCCAGGCCGAAACATCTAAACAGTGAGCCTATATCTATATGTGAGCCTTGGTATAATATTTATGTCGTGATAAACTTGAATTACAATAGCCTGGGATGCCTTTGAATTTAGTAGATAACTTGAAATTTGTAAGATTGATATTTGATATATAATGGATCTATTATGTAACAGTATACCTTCATCTTAACTGCAAGCAAAGAACTACCCAAACAGTGCACGAAGTTCGGAACTAAAGCTGCCAAATATGCATTGAGGAAAAGTGTGGGTGTTCGGTTGCCTGCAGATGCTGTATGTCAAGCAATACTTCAGAGTTTGGATGCACCACTAATATGCACAAGGTTGGTTAGATGTCTGAATCTTTCTTAGGAAATTCATGCTGTAAATCTAGATGTAGATTGTACTCTAATTTTGTTGGTGCATTATAACTTTTAAAATACATCTTCTTTCCTCTTTTTCTATATTTGCATTAGTTAAACATGTGATAATGATATTTTAATGAATTTATGTTCTTTCTTCCAGTGTCAGGTCGCCAAAAGAAAATGTGTGGATGATAGATCCAGTTGAAATTGCTGATACTTATGGACCTGAGGTATGGTTCTATTTATGAAGGCTGGTTTGTTGATAATGTATCTGCAAAGCTCTTTGGTACAAATATACACCTTTACTTGAATCAAATTGGTGAGAGTAAATTAAAATAAAGTTTCTCCTTCAAACTAAAAATTACAAGGTGAAAGTAAAAGTGTTGTGATTCCTTGGTGTAGGATAGCCATCCTATCTTGTTATATAAAATAGCTGTGTAATTAACTCTATAGACTTATAAGATGGCTACTTTGCATCTAGACCTCAATGTTTCTTATTGTCTACTAGTCCAGTTAAAAATCGCCTGAAAAGTCCTCGACTCTTTCAGGAACATTGAATAATTATGGGTGTTCTAATTAAATTTTATTCATGTGTTTACTTTTGTATTTTTTTTCACCCACTTGGTTTTTTATATGTTTCTTATTCTACAATAGAATTAATTTCATCATTTGTCTCTTTTCGTTTATGTTTGTTTGTTTAGGGTCTTGATTTTGTTGTTGATGCCGGTGTAAGAGTGGCTAATCCATCCAGTGTAGTTGACATGACCGGAAGTTACCCAAAAATCATTCGGCAAGGGAAGGTAATGTCGCGACATGTATCTTCAATTTGAAAAACTTTGCTTGTTTTATTAATGCAATCTGGTGTGACCTACACTATGGCAGAGATTTTTCCGCAACCTTCTATTTCTTATTTTTCTCGAGTGTTCTAGAGTGAGCACACTATATCTCGTAGTATCAATTTTTTAGCAGCCTGAAATTTGCACATCATCAGACACTTTTGCTGGTAGTAACGTGTTTTGGTTTGATTTCATGGACATTTTATCAGGGACCCAAATTGCCTTGGATGGTAGAGGAGGAAGACGAAGATGCATGAAGCTTGCTGTAGGTGGAGAAAAACAGTATCACTTTTGCCACATGATTTTGCTAATTGTAAAACATTGTACAAAACCATACTTGTACAGTTTCAAGCATTAAGGTTGTATGGATAGCTGTCTTCAGCAGATTTTGGTCTTTCTCATGGTAGAACAAAGAAATGTTGTCTTGTGAACACATGGGGAATACATGGCAGTGCAATTGAAAGTTCTATGAATTGCTTAGTAAAATAAGGTTTTGGCCAAACAATGTTGCCAATTTGGTTTCTACATTTTGTTTGTATGCCATGTGACTTGACTGCAGCCACAAGTGGCCATAAAAATCTCACCAAATACAAAAAACCTACCTACAATTTTAAATTTCTACCCAACCACCTGAGAGCTTGAAGACTGTAAAAAAATAAACTCAAGAACACAAAAAATTAAGAGTATTGAGAGACAAAAGAGACAGCAGGAATGGAGGAAGGAAACAATCTAGGAGGACATGGCACAATAAATGAAAGCTGCATTCAAATTCAGGTTTGAGCTGTCCAAATTAAATAAGCAGTTATGATATTGACAATAACAGTTGGGGGTAGTTGTCCCATTTTCACTTCCTCTTTAATATTTTCATCTCCATTACCATGCCTTTCTCTTCCTTCTTTACTCTGTGTTTTCATGTTCTGTGGCTCCAGCTCATGTTCCGTCATGGCTCTTCTCGTCGTCGTCATGACCGGAGTTTTGCTTCTCACCTCTGCAGAATCAACCCTTCTCATTCATCTCCGGCGAGCTCCACTGGTTCGGTCCAACTCCTCCTCTGCACTTTTCAAGTACTCACTCCACAGGCTTGATGGCTCCACTGCATGTAACAACAATGAGTACTGCTCTGTTCATTGTGAGGTAATTCAAATATGAAATGTTCTTTCTAGTTTCTACTTTACTTTACCTCAGCTTGAATGGCTGTGATTTCTTGTAATGACTTAATTTGTGTTTGTACAGCTTGATGGCAAAAGTCTGAAACCATGTTCTCCAGCTGCAATTGTGCTCCACAACTTATCTGTAAATCACAGACACCATTTTCTTCTCAGTGTCACAACCCATGTTGGAGAAACAAATTCATCAGCATATTCATGGTTCATTGGTATATATATATATATATAGAATATATATCTCACTCTCTTTGTATGTATATTCACAGAGTATATATTGTGTAACACAACCTTACATGGTTCTTTGTTTGGTGTTTTTAGATACAATTCCACCAACTGCAACCATTTCTAGTGAACACAACTATACCAGTGCTGAGAAAGTAGCCATTGATGTCACATTCAGTGAAGCTTGCACTGGACGGGGCGGGTTCAAATGTGTGAACTCATCACTCTGTGATGTAAGTAGGTACCTCAATTTGATTTAATGGTGTGGTTGGCTTGATTAGGTGATGAAACTCTTTTTGTAGGTCATGGTAAGTGGTCCAGCTCGTGTGCTCGCATCCTCTCTACGCATCATTAAACCCGACATCAAATACAGCCTTGATATGATCATCTCCCCGGGAAGTATGCGTGGACGCGTTGTAATTACAATGCCGGATAATTTCTGCACTGATCAGGCAGGAAACAGCTTCACAAGGACAAATGATTCAATAGCAATCATTCGAATTGGTGAGACTCTATTCGCTATTGTTCTTCAATAAGTTTACTGATACAAGTACTATGTTAACACTTGACACTACTGTGATTCATGTTTTAATGGGTGTCTTAGACAGAAGACCACTGCTGGCAGATTTATGGACTTCTGTTCCGTCTTATGAGCTGGGCATTAATGGTGTCCCGAGAACCGTCTATGCAACTAACAAACTGGAGGACTTGAAAATCTTCTTGGACTTCAGTGCTCCTATTGTAAATTCGACGAAACAGATCCTAAAAGCATTACATACAAGTTCGGGTAACTTAGTACCTGTTCAGCATGGAAATCGCCGATTTGCTTTTGAGGTCAGCAGCAAAACATTCTAGCTAATTATAACATTTTTCAGGAAAGAAGTTTTACAAATGTTATTGTGATTGTTGTAGCTCAAGAATGTATCGGAAACTGAAATCATAACGGTTGAGCTACGAGCCAGTAAAGTAATTAGCAGGACCGGCACTCATGTTTTGCCTCTTGCTTCACTGACATTCCTTTATGGTGAGCTAGTTACCAAAGGTTTTGCCCTTCAAATTACTTCTTGAAATGTTTTTTTTTTTTCCATATTTCCTAAGAAGCTAATTGCTCTTTCTTTTTTCCCCAATTCAAGACTCCATGAAGCCTAGTGTGGAACTAAGTACCAACTCACCAATTATAACAAAGGAGCCGAGCATCAACGTGATAGTTGAGTTCACAAAGCCGGTTTTTGGTTTTGCAGCTTCAACGATGAATGTGAGTGGAGGGAAACTAATAAGGCAGGTGCATATAACGAGTCCCATAACTACGTGCATCATTGCTTACTGCATAAACATAGATGACTATCAGCTACGTTTTATATGACGGGTTTCTGTGATATCATCACTTTTCAATTTCACTTCACGCAGGTTTAAGGAACTATCACGAGCTCTATACTCTTTGACAATCGTAGCTGAAGCCCAGAATGTGGTCTCAGTCAATGTCCCTGCAGGGGTTGTGGCTGATGTTTCAGGAAATTCAAATTTGGAGTCTAATCGCATTGAAGTCAAGCATTGTACGAGAACTTCTATCTTTGCTCGTTATATATAAGAACTTCCAGTAAAGCGAATAGATATGCAGAACTTTAACTATACTGTCCATGTCTATGGCTGTTTGTGCATATTCTTCTACTTATTATAAACTTTACACAGATTCTGCTCCTGCTACGTCAATTGCACTCTACTCGTTCATGACTGCGGGGATTTTAACAACATCACTGGCTGCTACTATTCTCTCGCTTTCTTGTGCAAATCTTGGAGCAGTAGGTAGTCTTGTTTCTCATAGTAATGTTGTTGCACCTGACCCGTCCATGAATATACATGTAAGTACAAGTTCGTTAGTCATAAAACCGTTGATTTGTCATTTTGGTTGAATTTTTTTATGATTTCTCTATAGGGTATGGTTGGACACCTACAAGTATTTGTCCTCTCAGACTGGGTCTCAGTTAATCTACCAATTGAATATTCTGAGACGACAAAAGGTCTGAGGTGGCTCATACCTCGACATAAGCTTCCATGGAAAAAAGACAGCGGTTCAGTTAGGCTCCATCCCTATTCTTCCATTGAAAAGGATCTCAAAAGGGAGGTTACTCAATGGAATATAACCAAGTTTCATATTCATGGTGAACAATCATTCACAACTCACAAGTCTCGGAATAGCTCCAAGTTTGGTTGGCTACATGGACATCACAACATAAGCATTAAAGATAGTCCTTATGGTCTACCTCTTGATTCCAACGAGTATTTCACTTATTTTCTGGTGAGTATTTATGTTGTCGTGTTGATGTTGAGCTTAATGAGAACTTCCCGGGCTGAGATCATTTGTCTTGCAGAGGGGAGAGCCACTGCCTGCTAACATTGTTGTCGAGAGAATGGAGAACTACAATGGGTATATTACTATACGCTCTTAAAACCTTTTTATTAAGAATCGAGTGTAGTTAAGGTTCTTGCAGCTTAGAAGATTTGTACTTGTTCTCTCTACAGGTGGCATGACTTGGAGATGAGCATGTTCTGGCTTGGTTTAGGAGTCGGCAGTTTTCTTATAATCCATGCTCTGCTATTAGTTTTCATTAGATGGAGGACGGGAAATCCAGCTCAGGGGATACTTTCAGTACCCAGGTTTGAGATCTTTCTTCTAATCGTCGCACTTCCTTGTATCTCTCAGTCCTCAGCCTTCGTGATCCGAGGTAAGAATATTTCTGTTCTAACCTCTTTGTTTCTACGATCTTGATCTTTCAACGAGGTTATAAACTTAAGACTACTCTAATTTGTAGGGGGTACAGCCTGGGGAATCATCACTGGCTCGTTGTTACTAGCCATCCCGGTAGCTTTTATCATATCAGTGTTGCTCTTCCTCATGGTTGCAACTTCCATGGGTAGCTTAGCTCAGTACAAAGAAGTCAAGCATGTGGCTCTGGAGGAGTCATGGTACATGAAGCTATGGTTCCTTTTTACTGGGAGGCCTGCCACCGGAAAGTGGTTTTATAAGGAAGGCTTGCCTTCGTCTTTCCTCCCGCGCTTCGGGATCCTCTTTGAAAGTAGGAAAGGTCCTCCACTCTTTGTATATGTTGATCAGAATGACCCAAACACTATACCTAAGTGGACTGGAAGTGGTCACAGTGGGATTGGGAGAATGAAGGCTCTTAGCTCAGATGACAGCAATGAAGAATTAAGGATTCCTCTACCGAGAAGGCTCTTGGGGTGTGTGAGATCCTTTTACATCGTCGTTGATCTGTTAAGGTTAGTAGGGATAGGGATCATAGCTGGAGCTTACTCGTCGGAGAAATCAAGCCAAAGCCTTATTGCGTTGACAATCACACTGGCTCAGTTCGGGTATTTGCTTGCTCTAAAACCGTACATCAGAAGGGGAGTTCATGCAGTGGAATGCATTTCACTATTGTGTGAAGCAGGCTTGTTCGGCCTATCTCTCAGTATAAGTGGCTCGACGATGATAAAGGCGAAAACTGTGGGGATTCTAATGCTCACTCTCCTTCTTGTTACCTTTGGATCGCATATTGTGAATGAGTGGTATGCTCTGATAAATGCTCTACTGAGACTCTCAAAGCCTAAGAACTCTCTGAAGCTCGGGTTGAAATTTGCTGCAAAGGGTCTTGTCCTGCCTTTCCTCCCGAGAAAGTACTGGCCAAGAATCATCCCGGGATCCTCTCAGCCAAAAACAGGCCTAACCTCAGTCCCTCCTCTGAGTCCCGAGACAGAATTTCAAACGAGAGACACAAGATCTGCACATGTCCCGTTGAGTGCCATGAATGCGACAGTAGTCCCCGTGCTCAGCCCTGGTTCACCAGAACAGCTAAATTCAAATCAAACCAGAGGCTCCGCGGGAGGAGCAGGGACGAGGCAGAGTGGGAAGAGGATAAAGGAGGGACGAGAAAAGAGAACGAGAGGAGTTAAGTTGGAGCAGAGGAGTGAGCTGAGCAAGCTAAGAGAATTGGCAAAGGCTAGCTTCTCAGGAGGCTCAAAGGAAGAGGAAGCTAGTAGCAGCTATGGTTTAAGGGCACAACAGTCTCCTAATCCAGAAACATCCATGGATGATACCCAAGCATCCACAAGCATTCAGCATGTTTCTATGCCAAATTAGACCAAAAATTTAAATGAATGTTTGAAATGTATAGAGGTTTATCATATATCCAAGTGTTAACATGATCTGCAAACTCTACATTCACATTCACATGTGTGTATCATTCAACTAAACTAGTACATGATATTTGGAAAGAAAAGTAGAAAACTGTATCAGAATAGAATAGAATTTCCATGACTTACAGGAAAATGCAGGTACTCTTCAGGGAGCTCCATATTCGGCATAATCAGGCTCGTCTCCTCCAATTTCCGAAAACGAATCTCCAATTGATTCTTTGACTCCGTCCTCTCCATCAAGCACTGAGAAAGCATCTCCGATCGAATCTTTCTTCGCCGGTGGGATCAGCAGCCTGTTGAAGCCATGAACAATCAGCCAGTTGCTGTAATACATGTCTGGGTATACGACAGGGACGCCATTAAACAGCAGAACATCACCAGACTTTGTCACATTGATGCTAAACCCTTGTGAAAACGTAGGCAAAATTGCAATATCATCGTTCATGACCAAAACCTCCCACGGCAGCAGGCGAGGAACCACATGACGCCGGAAAATCAACGAGTAGTCGCTGAAATTTCTCACGTACTCCTCGAAGGCTCCGTCGACCGGCGCGACTATCGTCAGCCTCGTCAGGTCCATAAACCCTGGAACCAACTGGCTGTCCAGAAACGTTGCCATTGTAGAGTAGCCTCTGGATCGGAGCAGATCCGATGCCAGACCGAAAGGACTCGCCTCGAACCCAGACCCGGGCGTTTCTTGCTGCAACAGATCGACACGCAGAGCGGTCGCGGCCATTCCGGGCGGAGACGGACTCAGATCCGGAGCCAAATCGCCGTCAGCACTGAAACTGAAAGACGAGTTGAAGAACTCGTCCGTCCCGTAAATTACCACGAAGCCGTCGTCGTAGATGGCCGAATCTTCAACCAGGACGTTGTTGACTGAAAATTTGTCGCCGGATCGAGCGGTGGTGACGATCAGTGGGTGCTCGAACAGAATGGTGGGGATTCTGGTGCCGTACGGGAGGGTCCGGAGGGCGTCCATGGTGAGCCTGGTGGGCGAGATGTGGTACTTCAGCAGCCGGAGAGGCAACTGGCCGGACCTGGCGAAGGCGGTGTCGGAGGAAGCAAAAACGGTGGCGGAACGCGAACCGAGGTGGAGAGTGTCGGAGGTAAGCTGGAGGGTGAGAGCCATGGAGAGGTAGCCGGAGTCGGAGAGGATCTCTGGAGCGTTGAAGAAGGTTTCTGTGGAAGCGCAATGGAGGGAGGAGAGACATAGGAGAGTGACGGCGAATAAGAGAAGCGTAGCAGCAACTGGAGCAGCCATGGGAGAAGAATTCTTGTTCTTCTGCAAGTTGAAGAGAACGAAACAGAGAGACTGTGTGTGTTGTGAGGGATTTTTATTATACACACGACTAGTGTTGCAACGGCAAGTTTTTTGGCGCGAAATCAAGAAGCGCAATTTGCGGATATTCAGTTATGGAAGTAACGAACACTTACAGAGCCGGTGTTGTGTTGGTTGTATGCTTCCTCTTTTGCAAATTCGACAAGTCGTTTATAAATGACATAGCTGTTTCGTAAATTGTAATGGCTATTACAGAATTTATGTGGCTTTATTAGCTTGATCGACAGGTCGTTTTTGTTGGGATTTATCCCGCTCTGATACCACTTGTTGGGATTTTATCCTCTCTACCCACTATCAATCGTCTCACAATATTACTCGTGTATCACACAACTACGACAAGCCAAAGATAAACGCAGCGGAAATATAAAATACAAGATGAACACAATATTTAACGTGGTTCGACAAATTGCCTACGTCCACACGACAGAGCCAGTAGTTGTGATATTACTAGAAGAGAAAGTTACACCGTACTGTATATGAAGAAAAATAGACTCAATTTTTCTCCTGCTCACCCAAAGCCCCAGTACACCCAAATTCTCAACTTACACTAACTACTATCAGCACTACACTTTTCTGTAATACTTATTACTCTCTATGAGCTCTCAACTCTCTGTCTTGTTTCTGAAACAAAAACCTCCTCTATTTATAGAAGAGTTTGGACAACAATGGTTGAATACAGCTGTTGCAATTGTTGAAATTGCTGGACAAAATCCTACAATTTATGAGATGTTCTCGTTTTGAGCTGGACTCATTTATTGACTAACAGTTTTCTCATGATTATACGGAAGCTGGTACTGGACATTTACAAAGATAATGAGATTTGAATTACAACAATCTGAAACAGAGCATGTAGTACCAAATTTTGACATGAAAAAACAGGGTACAAAATTGCAGAGAAACTACAAAACAGAGCATTTTAAAGAGCTAAAAAATAGCTTGCAAACAAGCATTTTAACAAACACTTTTAGCATCTACCATGAAACAAAACTTGTATATCTCCAGCAATTTCACAGAGCATGAGCCAGAGACTGAAGAAATGAGCAATTGCTAGTTAAGGCTCTGCGAACTCACCCATATCGGGGAGGTCCCATGGATACCAGTACTGTGTCTTGGACACGGTTTGTTTCTCCGCCGCATTACATTCGCAGAGCCACGGAGCTTCCTGCTCCGCCGACACGCCCACCAGGAGCCTCTGGAGGCCGTGGATCACCAACTTGTCGCTCGAATACAAATCTGGGAAAACCACCGGAACCCCATTGAGCAGAGCCACGCCGCAGCAAGATTTCGTGATCTTCACCGTGAACCCGTCAAGAAACGTGTCCAGGACCGTCTCGTCTTCGAGACGAGCGAGATCGTCCCACGACAGCCTGTACGGCATCACGTGCTGCCGCAAGATCGGCGCGTACTGCGGGAACTCGTCGAGATCGGCGTCGATGTTCTCGTCCTCGGGAGCCAGGACGGTGATGTTCGCGCTCGGCGTGAAACCCATCAGCCGCATGTCCAGGAGCGCCGCCATTTCGGAGTAGCCGCGAGTCTGCAGGAGGTTGAGAGCGGCGGCGAGAGAATCGGCGAGAGGCTGGTTCTTGGTCCCGTTGAGAGACGGGAATAGAGTGAAGGACTCGTCGCGCAAGATTTGGAGGCTGTGGGATGAGGTGGAGAGGTACTCCATGGTGGCGGCGTGGAGGTCCGGGGAGGATGTGAGGCAGAAGAGAGAGCATTGTGGCGGTGAAGAACAAGAATTTGGCCAGTGATGGTCGTACGGGGACGAAAGCAGGGAACACGTGCTTCGCTGCGGTTGGGTCTGATGGAGTCAAACCAAAGAATCGGATAGATTTTCCCATTGATGGGTTCTGAAAAAGAAGAAATGCTTAAGGTTTTGGCGTGTTATGGGATTGAAGGTACAGTAATGGAGTGTTCAGGCACGGGGAACGACGAGGAAGACGAGAGATTGAGAGGGTCGATTTCCGCTTTGGAAATGGAAACGAGAGAAGCGGATTCAGTGATACGACGTGGTTATGTTATTAGAAACTCGCCACAGTAGGCAAAGGCGCAGAGGAATGCGACTGACCGAACCAGCCAGTTGTAGTTTGGATTTTGGATTGGATTGTGCACTCGCGCCGGCTCAATGTTTATATAACACTGGTTACAACTTAGAAGCCATAAAAATTGTTTCTGAAAGTCAAAATTAATGGATGATAAGTGCAACAATGTGTGTTTATGTCACATTTATAAAATATATTAATAACTAAATACTTTATAAAATAACTAATAAATATAAGAGCATTATAAAACATACACTATGAAATGCTTAATGTGCTCTCGGACCTCAAGTCAGGATCCATGGTGGACAATAGATTATCGTCGTTTGTTACGTCAATATTTTTAAAAATGTGTCACTTCTTTTCCTAAAGCAATGTTTGAATGTGTTGGTGTACTTGATTGTGAGAACCATTAGTTCTATGTTTGGCCGTTGGATTTGGTGTATTTTAGATGGTTCTCTAAATGTAATCTAGATTGTGATTGATAATTGTGATTGTAACTTATAATTCTTTTGCTTAAAAAACATCGTAAATAAAATTCAACTATATATTACTAATACTAATGTTACATTAAAATTGTATTTAACATTGAACGTGTAAGACTTTTAACCTTAATTCAGTCAATATGGATTTTTGTTTATTGTTATTAGTGTTTGTTTTGACTTGATTGATTTGGTATTATAGAACATGTTACGATTAATTTTTTAAGTATGTTATGAGCCCAAATGTCCACTTATTTCTCGGATCTTGATCTCGAACATGACTTGCGTGAGATAACACACTATTAAGGAGATCCAATATTTGTTTTGGGACACCACTATGAGCGTGACAATGAGTTATCGCATGACAACCACAAAGGTATCGAGACAAAGTAAAAAATGCTCTTAAATGTGAATAATTTTTTTCTTATCTTGAGAGTAAAATTTATACACACAACAAGTCACTACCACGTGTTGATGTGTGGTTGGTTGTTGAAAAATGAGGAGTTTGTTTCAGGGCTCACTAGTCTTTTGAGCTCTAGCTTTCTTAACACGCCATTTGCAGGCGTTAGGAAAGTTGGAGGGTTTATCCATTATGTGGCATTTCCTAGGGTTTTGGAAATGACTTGACATACAATGAAATGATCAAATATCTTAACGGACAAAATCACCAATTTGATTACGACCAATGAGAGCCTAGTAGCCCAACTTGTTCGCAGCCGATGAGTATCTAGTAGCTCAACATGGTCGAGATTGAGGAGTTCATGACATCCGAACTCGGTCCTGACCAAGAGTTTTCCTATTGTAAAGGGTCGCGTTTGTGGGTACAAATCTTTTGACTATGAGTTGAGTTTCGTTTGTTGTGGCATATGCTCCAAGAGCAAACTTTACGGGAGCTTAAGTTGTTAGCTTTGTTATTTCAAGGTTAACTCTTTATGGGTAATCCATTCAAGCAATGGCGGAGCCAGAAATTTGTTCAAGGGATGACACAAATTTGTCCAAATGAGAAAAAAGGTAAAAGCAAGATTTAAATTAAGAATTTCAAATTTAAAGGCGGACATTGCTTCTACTTGACTAAGATATGCCTAATCAAAATGACAAATTTCATATTGTATATAAAGGATCTTGAAGGCTGGCATTGGCTCCGCCACTACATTCAAGTAAGCTCTTCAAGTTAGTAAACTTAAGAGCATACATCCGGCCGATGTGCATTCCTAGAGCAAGTCCATGAGAGTGCGCTTTAAGAGCATATATGAATGAACATTACTCTAAGAGCAAATTTATTCGAGCGAATGTTGTGACACTTAATTATAAGTACACATGTCAAAAACGAACTTGTGAAAAGTTGAGTGGCATCAATAAATAATTTAACATGTGAATCTAACTAAAAAAATCATATACGCCTAACACCAACACTAAATACAATTGATCAGATTGACGTAAAAGAAATTACATACTTGCACAAGATTAGATTTTGCTCGTACACAAAAAAACACAAGCACGCCGTGTGCTCCAACTACTATAGCGTGGCAGGGGCACGTGTGAGCTTGTGGTGCAGCTCTCGCACGCTTATCACATAGCCGTCAAACTTAAATGCTATTGCCGAAACCAATCAAAGGACCAAAACTGTCCACGTGACCCATCAACCACTCTCATCATCAACATTATCTATTCACATTAAAAAATCTTGAACTGCGGGTCCCAAATTCTTCATTTCAAAGTTACAAGCCTTTAAACCCTTTCAAGCCCTTGCAAGCCATTTCAAGCTCTAAATTTTTGGAAAAACATCCTCATCAGTCCATAAATTATTCATTTTGTTTTAAAATAATCTCTAAACTTTATTATGTTTCGAAACAGTTCTTAAATTATTTATTTTGTTCCGTGTTAGTCCATTTCGTTAAAAAATTGACGGATTCTGTTAAAATCAACTAACTCTGTTAAAAAAAAATTAAAAATCTAGATTTACTATTTTTCCTTTTGGGATGTTGATGTTCTTCACATCCCAGACTTCTTTCACCGACGCGAAGCCTGTCGCCGGCGGAACGAGCCTCCACGACCGAGCCACCTCCGGCGAC
>JAYMTA010001659.1:0-19148 GCA_036897625.1 Pelargonium cotyledonis
GCGGGCGAGTTGGGAGCGGCCATGGCTGAGTCGGCGAGCGAGTCGGTGGTGAGAGTGGAGCATATTGGAAGACTAGTAAGCTGAAAGAGTGTTTGGCAACGAGCGAAGAAGGTACGTAATGACGCCTTTGCCCTTCTTGAGCGTTGGTATTTACGGGATTGGCCGCTTTATAAGCCTTGTTTGGTTCGGATAATAGTGTAATTGCAAAATCATGAAATTAAAAATATATTAAATGGTGTTAAAAAAGGAATATATATATATATATATATTAAATGCCTATTGTTTTGGAGTTACAATGATTGGGTCTAAACTCTAAACCGTATTTTTGGAATTTAATTGATCAAATTGAATTCATTCAATCTATTTCCTTATGAAATTAATTTAGTTAGATTCGAGTGTGCCTAACTCGATTCGGGCCAAATATTTTATAAGATCTTTTAATAGTCTACGTTCAATTATTTTTCAAACGCAACGAATACTTATGGTAATACGTAGTATCTCAAAAAATTAGTCTTGAACTTATAATATTTTTTTAGTGGAAAAGACGTAGTGAGAATAAAAAACAAGACCACAAAGTTGCCATCGGGTCGGACGAGTCGATCCTTTGAACAACCCTGTCGCAACTTGTAGGGCATCATAAGTATGATCTAACAAAGAGACTTGATAGACATGCATGCGTTTTAGTTTTGGCTTTGTTTCGAAAATGTACGATAAACAGGCAAACATTTTTAAGCTCCGCTAATTTAGGTTCAAATTAGGCATGAACCCCATTTTAACAAGTTACTCAAAATAAAATAGACAATTTGGATCTTAACCTAAAAATATATATGAATTGAATATGACTACAATTGCCGGTTGGACTAGCTTGGACGAATTTATGCATTTTACACTAAAATATATAACTCAACTAAATTTGTTTTGATTAGTATTTCAAAACCTGAATTCCTTTCGTTCCAACTAGGACAAGCCTTTTCAACCGGAACTCGAAAAACCCGACCCAAGACCCAAAATGTTCCTCTCTAGCTCAAATTACACTTAGAAAAAAAAGTAAAAAATGATTTAATAATGACCGAATTTGGACCGGACCATTTTTATTGAAGAACCGGTCGAATTTTGAACTGCCCAACAACTTCCATTTGTCCACCGGATAACAAAGCTGACACATCCACTCAAATCGCCAAGTCAGCACAATCACCCGCTAAAAAACCAACGGCCAGAAACTGCCACAACAAAGCCACAAACAGAACCCCAAAAAAAAAAAAAAAAAAAAAAACACCCAAAACAGAGAAGCAGAGAGCGAGAGATGCTAAGCAGAACAGCGATCACCTCTTCAGTCTCTGCAACTCTAAACGCTCCAAATCCGTCTCGATTCTTGCCCAGATTCACCCCAAGCGCCTCCAGATTCTTGGGTCTCGGTAAGATCTCGTTCAGCTCTGGTTCTGTCGTCAGATGGGACAGAGCCCACAGCTCTAACAGGTCGAGAATGGAGAGTTTCGCCGCCAGAGCTTCGGCGCAGCCGCTCAAGAGCGCTGATGAGCTCATTGATTCGGTAGAGACGTTCATTTTCGACTGCGATGGTATGTTTGGGATGTGGGTTTGATTGTTTGGGAGTGGGTCTGTTTGTGCAGATGGACTGTTTGTTGATATGTCTAGGTGAGTTTGGGTGTTTAGATTGGCTGTCTGAATGATACCCATTATGGTTTGGTAGGTGTTTTTGATGACTGGGTGGTCAGGATTCATGAATTTGATATGGTGGCTATGAGCATTGCAGTACACAACATGGTTGAGTGGACACAATTTAGATATAATGTTATTTTCACCAACTTAGATGAGGCATTCATATTTGATTGTGATGATAAGAATGTGTGTTTTTTTTTCTGTTCTGTTGAGAAGTTGTTGTTTTCAGAGATGGGGTTGTTTTATTTACTCGGATGAACTATTTTTTAATGCTTCTAGCTAGTTGAGTTTGGGTGTTTATACCCATTATGCTTTTGTAGGTAATTTTGTTGTAGGTTGTTCATGAATTTGATTTGGTGGCTACAAGGATTTGTTTGCGCAAAATGGTTTAGTAGAGTTATAGTGTATAGTAACTTACAAGAAATGCTTTTTTAACTGATTACAATGTTGCAATGGTATGTTAGTGTTGTGGTTTGATTATCGAGAACTTGTTATTTTCAATTCAATGGGGTTGTTTTACTTTTGAAGTTGAACTGTTTGTTGATATGCCCATGTGAGTTTGGGTAATCATCATCATCTAAATGATATTCGTTATGGTTTTGTAGATGATTCTGTTGATAGGGTGGTTGTGAATCATGATTCGGTGCTTATGAATGCTTCTTTACACAAAATTGTTTAGTGAAGTTCTATTTGGAACAATAGAGAAAATTTCCAAGCTGATATAATATAACCCATTGAATTTGCATTTTGAACAAAAATCTGCTAACCCCTTTGTTTTTTACCATTTAAAATAAAGGTATGGCTCAACATCGCATTGCTTGGAAGGGTATGGTGCCTAATATAATGTTTGTAGAGATATTAAAATTAGAAGGCACCACTATAAAACAATGTCTGTGTATAATAAAGTGGTTCAACAATTAGGGCAATAATATTGGTACTAATTAAGATGGTGAGAATGGAGAGTGCCAATTATTATTTTTAACGTTTTTTTTGGCAGGTTTGGACATGGGATTGAATATTCTTTTAGTGCTCTAACAAACACGCTGCTGAATTATTTTCAGGAGTTATATGGAAAGGAGATAGCCTGATAGATGGAGTCCCAGAAACTCTTGATTTGCTCCGGGAAAAGGTTTGTTCCTGAGTAATTGAGCATAGGAAGTAGCTTGCTAAGATTTAGGTAGACGCTTGAGCAAGTTTTTGTGATCCTGCATCAATTACTTGTATAATTTCTTTTTCAGGGCAAGAGATTAGTGTTTGTTACCAACAACTCAACAAAGTCTAGGAAACAATATGGGAAGAAATTTGAAACACTTGGTCTTACCGTCAATGAGGTTTTTCCTTGGTTCTTCTCAAGCTTTATTTAAAATTGTCAGTCAGGAATCTAACTGCAATGTTATTGCTTCAGGAGGAAATTTTTGCATCGTCTTTTGCTGCTGCTGCATATCTGAAGTCCATAGACTTCCCAAAAGATAAAAAGGTATTACTCCAAGATAATGGATCAAGTTCAATCCGTCTCGTTAGAAGCCGAAGTTTGATGAAAGTGTAACAATTTAATCTTGATATATTATAGTTTGATATGGAATCAATCAAGGTTTTGCATAGAAGGGTCTTTGTTTGTAAGCCAAATGGTTCCATGTCGGTGGTTGTTTTCCTTGTGGATGGAGCTCATACTATTGACTTCAGTCTAGAGGAAAAGAAAGAGAAATGGATTAAAGAAGAGGAATAGAAGACTTCAGAACTTCTTATTGATGAAAAGTCCCACATCGGGGAAAATATAAAATGAATAAGCATACATATAATGGTGGAAGCTAAGTTCTACTCATAAGGTTGACTCTTTAGCAATGAAGGCCCAAGTCTATTTTTGTGTAGCCCAATATTAAGATTAAACATGGTATCAAACTAGGTTTTAACCTGGGTCTTGGCCTGATTGAGTAATCTCCTTATGTGGTCTTCGGTTCATTTGCAAAAGGACGCTTTATAAAGTTCATTTGCACATCCTGTTGTAGCTGTAACATCATGTAACCATATTTATCATTTGATTTCATGTCTGCCTTGCGATTGACTATGTACTTTCATTCTCATTGTAGTTTACAATTTTAATATCCTCATTCATCGAAGCTTTTAGAAAATGTCAATCAGCTTATGAGTTAAATGCTGTTAACTATTATAGTCTTGTTTACCATGTACGAACATGTTTAATGGAAATAGATGATAAAAGATTGAGCTATTTGATGTGCCTTTTTATAGGTTTATGTGATTGGTGAGGAGGGCATCTTGAAGGAGCTTGAGCTTGCTGGATTCCAGTACCTTGGTGGGCCGGTATGTATCTGTTTTATGCAGTGTAATTTCCAATCCACTGTTGAGCCTCCAATGGGAAATATACAAAAAAGAAATTCAAGATGCCCGTATCTACTTTTGACTTGTTCTCTTGAATCTGACAGAAACTTATTTCAGGCTTTACGCATCTTCACTAGACATTAATGGATCATGATTTATATCCCAACTTTTAATCACTGAATTACGAGTGTCTAGGTCCAGTTTTTTTTGTTCTGTTTTGAAGAAACATAAAGGTTAGTTTTGACTTTGGCATGTATAGTCCACTTGACTCATATGTTTTTCTTCGGTGTATTACGAAGAAGGTTGTACCTAATATATTTTCCAAAAAAACTTTCCTCTAGCATTATTATATGGAAAAGAACAAGAATGACTAGAATTTAATTTTCAAGCAGTATCTGTATCTTCACATATTGCGAAAAGTTTATGGCCTGTTACTTTGCTATGCACCATCACTTTTAGGCTTTAGCTATTCCAGTTGCCAGATAATGCTAATCATGTGATGTTAACTTAAGGATACTCCAATCGCTTTATATCAATATAGATGCCTTATATTGTGTGTTACCTACTTTCTTTTTAACAGGCAGATGGCGACAAAAAGATCGAGCTAAAGCCTGGTTTTTACATGGAGCATGATAAGAATGTACAATACGATTCTTCTTCTTTTGACTGGTTTTTTCAAGTTTCACCTGTTTCTGCTAACCTTGAAACTAATTATACAAACAGTAAATATTGCCTCTTATTTCCAAATCATAATTAGCGATTAGTTTCTTTGCTCTTGACTAGGTTGGAGCTGTTGTTGTTGGGTTTGATCGTTATTTTAACTACTACAAAATTCAGTAAGCTCTCCGCTGTTTGTATTCGATGTTCTCTCTTCAATTTCGCGGAACGAAACATTTTCAGCTGTCTCTTCGACGATCTTTATCATTGAGCACACATGAAACATAAATTCTGAGGGTCTTTTATGACGATCAATATTTTGTTTATGCAACTGAAGGTACGGGACACTTTGCATACGCGAAAACCCTGGATGTTTATTTATTGCTACAAATCGCGACGCTGTCACTCATCTTACAGATGCACAGGAATGGGCAGGTTCAGTCCCTTACTTTGCATCCACCAAAGCTGCACTTTGCTTATCAATGCGTAGTCTCAATGACACAATATTTTAACTTTTATCATCATTTCTATGCATTTTCTTTGTGTTTTTCGGATAAGTCACTTCACTGTCCATTTGAATTCAGGTGGCGGCTCAATGGTTGGTGCTCTTGGTGGATCCACGCAACGTGAGCCTCTGGTTGTGGGAAAGCCTTCAACTTTCATGATGGACTATGTAGCAAAAAAGTATGGCTTCCAAATGATTTACTGTGATCTTCTCTCTCTCATTCTTAATCTTCACAAAAATGAAAAATGGACAATTATTTTGTGCTGTGTTCGTGGAGTTTGTGCGCGTCACAATTTATTCTGTTTTGGTACCAAATACAGTGCATTGAGTGACCATTTTACAAGAAAATGTAACCTTAGAAAACAACACATCTATAAACACAACAAAGAAGGAAAACTGAATTTCTGTTGGCAAACATATCGTTTTTCGATATCAAGTATCAAGTACTTTGATCTCTATCATTGGTCTGATGGATTCAATCTGCAACAGGTTTGGCATTCTCAAGTCACAAATATGCATGGTTGGGGACAGATTGGATACTGACATATTGTTCGGACAAAATGGCGGTTGCAAAACTCTTCTCGTTCTCTCAGGTACCTAACCCGCCATCTTTTTCCTCGTTTCACTTCGTTTATGCGGCATTTGGATCAGAATTTTTGTTCAGGAACAGAAATCGAAAATGAGACTGTTAGAAACATTTTGTTCATGAAAATGACTTTTCTCGTTCTTGTTCCTCATTTTCTAATCCTAACGAATTGCTCGATCCTCTCTGAAAGGTGTGACATCACTGTCAATGCTTCAAAGTCCTAGCAACTCCATACAACCAGATTTTTACACCAACAAGATTTCAGATTTCCTTTCTCTAAAGGCCACAACTGTCTGAGTGTAAGCAAAATGCACTTTCTTATGTTTCTTTGTATGCCATTATATATGTTTCACGATAAAGAACAAATGTAGATGTGGAGATCTCTAGTAATTAAATTTATTATGTTGTTGCCGACTCGTGCACTGAACTGTCTTTTTAGTTTTTATTGAACGTTGAGTTCGGTTTGGAATGTAAATTCTTCATTTTCCAAGCAAATTCTATGTTTGTGTAATGCTTGAAATGGATATGGGTGAATTATGATGCTTATTCTCGTAACAGTCAAATCAGGGTTTTGGGTCGGGTTTTTCCTTCCCCCGAGTTTGGGAAGTCCTGAACTTTTAACCTGAACCCAATTCGTGTTTTACTAGCAAAATGACGGGTTTGCTCGAACTTGGTCTAAAGTTGGTATGACCTATATTATGCATTCCAAACCCGTAAAATTGTGGATTGAGTGCCAATTTTATGGACGACACATTCATGCAAAGAGATGTATTGAATTTAAATTCAGTTTGTTCCTTAAAAATAGAATTTATTTATTTATTTATTTCGAAATAGTCAACTCTTTGAAATATAATAGCAATCATTTTTGGTAAATCATCTTTTCATATTTATAAAAAAAATATGTCCTAAAAAAAAAAAAAACCTCAACAATCTTTGTATTTATGTAAAAATGACTAGAAAGCAATGTATAAGAACACCAATAATATACTACTAAATTAGTCATGTGTTTTGCAAGTTGAGTTGTGGTGGCATAGTTGGTGAATCTCATATAAGAAACAGCCACGTGTACTAAACTCACCATGTGTGGCCAAAGTTGGTGAATCTTAAACCATAAAAATAAAAAATAAAACACATGATTTAGACCGAGACTTGTTGCTCGACGTAAATTTGACTGCAACTAAATTCAATTAAATTGTGTTTGTTTAGGTCATCTAAACCGGTTTATTTGGACACAACGAGACAATCAAATAGATCTAGTAGAACCGATTGTGGCATGTGGGTTGCTTGTGTGGATCATCACAACAAAGTAACGAAATGATTCGACAAACATGAATGTCAAGCTTATCTTGAAAATTTGGCATGTCGGGTAAGGCAACCCCTTTCATTTTACTCGTACAACGTGAAGTAAAACTGAATCGAATTTAAAAATTTCATCACTAGGGAACACGAAAAAAGTGTCACATTTAAATGACAATAGTGCCTCTCAAATCAACTTTTGGGTCAAGTCGGAAAACCCCACACATGTTTCATGTAAAAATCATAACTTAATCCAAAACCCGTAACCTTCCGAATTTGACCCGTATTATGTCTTTCAAATATGAATATGACCCATATTCAAATGATGAACTATAGACCTAAAACCCAACCTACATGTGTGTGGGTTTGGAGTCACATAAATTGAACCCGACCAATTTATGGATTAAGGTTATCTTGAAGGGTCGGCAATTTGAATATAAACTAAAAAAAGTCCGAAACTTGTTCCGATCAATCTTCGAGTCATATTAGATTATATTTATCTTATAAAAATGTAAATGGTGCAATCCAATATATGTTGCACTAAAATTCAGAATTTGATCCGACACGTGACCCAATCTTCATTAAAATTAGTCTTTTTTTATTATTCAATCTGATTCAAAATTCGAATTGTCACTTCTACATTCAGATAAACCGGCATGCCTTACTCGCGAAATCCGAACCCGGGCCGCTTCCCACAACCGGGTTAGACATTTTAAACCAAAATTGTAGAAAAGTCAACCGAAGGTAGATCCATTTGGCATGATCAAATTGAAATGGCAATAATGCCCCTCGAAATTAAAAAAAAAAATAGGAAAAAAAAAATCAGAAACGAAAGTGACCAGAAAGCAGAAGAGAGATGATGGTGATAGCAAGCAGCAACAACAGCAATATCAAAACCACAGCACCTCCGTCTCCTCCTCCACCACCACCCTCCACAGCTCACCACCGATCTCTACCATTGAAGCGACCTCGTACCAGACCTCTCTTTCTCTCTCTCTCTCTCTCTCTATATATATATGTTATATAGTCGCTCACAAGACTCCATAATTGTTCCCTGAACTCAGATCCGTCGCGAACCATAATTGTCAGATTCGAATCTGGTTTGGAGGATTTCTGTAGCTTCCGCGCTTAATTCTTTCGTTTTGTGCGTTTGCTGCGATCGATCAGAGTTTTGTCCGATCCGGCTTCGCTGAATCTGATCTGGTTGTCCGCGTTTTGAACTGAGGTGCGTGTTTGTTTCTGTTTGGTTGAGGTGTTTTGTTTATGCTGGAGACTTGTGGTTGCGTCTGTGTAATTCAGAATCTGGAGGTTTTTTGTTTGGTGGTGATTTGTTGGTGAAATGTGCGTGTATGAGCTGAGCGATTAGTGTGCTTGGAATTTCTGAAAGTTATTGGGGAGATTGACGATTGTTTGTGTAGATTTGTCTGTAGAAGTGTATGCTCGAGTTCATTGAGCTGAGTTTGTTGTCTAAATTCTAGAAATTCAGAATAGTAAGGATTTATGGTTGCATCTGTATAATTAGGGATCAGATGGATTATTTTTGGAGTTGATTTATTGGTAAAATGTGTGTGTACGAGCTGAGAGATTAGTGTGCTTGGAATTTCTGGAAGTTATTGTTGAGATTGAAGATTGTTTGTGTAGATTTGTCTGTGAAAGTGTATGCACGAGTTCATTGAGCTGACCTTGTTGTCTAAATGCTAGAAATTCAGAATAGGAAGGATTTATGGTTGCATCTTTATAACTCGGAATCAGAAGTATTATTTTTGGTGTTGATTTATTGGTAAAATGTGTGTGTATGAGCTGAGTGATTAGTGTGCTTGGAATTTCTGAAAGTTATTGTTGAGATTGAAGTTTGTTTGTGTAGATTTGTCTGTAAAAGTGCATGCACGAGTATCTTAAATGCTAGAAATTCAGAATAGGAAGGATTTACGGTTGATGGATTATCGGTGAAATGTTTGTGTATGAATGAGCGATTAGTATGGTTGGAATCTCTGAAAGCTGTTGTTGAGATTGAAGATTGTTTGTGTAGATTTTTCTGTGACTGTGTATGCACGAGTTCATTGAGTTTAGCTTGTTGTCTAAATGCTAGAAATTCAGAATCAGAAGGATTCGTTTTAGAGATGAAATATCGGTAAAATGTGTGTGTATGAGCTAAGCGATTAGCATGCTTGGAATTTCTGAAAGTTAATGTTGAGATTGAAGTTTCTTTTTGTAGATTTATATGTGCTTGTAGTCTAAATGCTTGAGATTTTGGAAAGTGATTGATGAGATGGAAGTTATTTTTTTAGATTTATCTGTTAAGTATACGTTTTCAATGAGCAAATGGTCTAAATGCTTGAATTCAGAGTCAGAAGTATTTCTGGTTGCTTGAGGTTCTGGAAAGTGATTGGGAAAATCGAAGTTTTTCTTTTCAAAGAGTTATCTGTTGTGTATGTATGCATTGAGCCATTTGTCTGAATGCTGAAATTTGTGTGAGTGATTGTTGAGATTGAATATCTTTTATTTTTTTCTTTGGGTAGATATAGTTGTTAAAGTGTATGTTTGAGCTGAGCCAGTAGACAAAAGGGTTGAAATTTCTGAAAATGATTGTTGATATTGAGAACTACTGAAATAGGGGACATGATCTTTAGATCAGACCACATAGTTACTAACTAGAGGAAGTTATGCACATGCCCGAGATGATTTGATATCTTTCTGTGTTGAAGAGGGTTTATGCCTACAAGGGCAAGGCCGCAAGGGGGACCACTTAATTAATACTCCCTCGTTCCAAAATGAATGTCCTGTTTGTCTAAATTTTTTGTCCCAAAATGAGTGTCCTTTTTCTATTTTTAGGTTATTATATTATTGTTTTTCTCATATTACCGTTATCACTTATGCACATGGGCGGATCTGCACATGGGGTGTAGGTGGGAAAGTGAGGGTAATATTGAAAACACACTAAATTATCTAGTAATTCTTAATTTTTGCAAAAAATGGAAACAATACACTTATTTTGGGACGGACTAGGATGCCAAAAAGATTGTCTTTGGATAGTTAATAATGGTTGGAAAGTATGTGTCAACGGATCAAACTAATTGCACTGTAGCAGTTGAGGTAATGTTCCTCTTGGGGTTATAGGTTGAAATCAGTTTCCTACCCATTTGTAAATTTTCAGTTTTGGATTACCCGTTTAATGGGGTAACTTTTGTCAAATTGGATGGTTAACTCTTGCCTGACGTATTTTAAGGGTATATACTTGTAATGCTATTGACGATTCCATGTTTTTTTATGTGATAAAAGGTTTGCAATAAATTTGGGTGATGAGCGGGATGATAGAATGCAGCGTTTGCCACTCAAAATTGGTGTCCCCAGGTACTAAATCTGTGGCAAGGGCATACGACCGGCATAGAAATGAAGTATCATCCAAAACCCGAGTCCTCAATGTGCTTCTGGTCGTTGGTGACTGCATATTGGTTGGCTTACAGGTTTGATTCTACGAACTGTATCTCATTATTTGGTAAAATGATAACTGACAAGATATACATGTAAGAAATTGGAAATTTTCTGAAAGGTTTACTGAGTACAAAATGAGGTGGCAGTCAACATGGTAAATGTCACACCATCCATTAATAGGAAATAATCATTTTGGATTAATTGCTGATATGCTTACATACAAAATGACATTAGGGGCACAGTTTTTAAATGTGTGATTTCGGCGTATAGTTAGTAAGTTATTATAAACTACAAGGAACACAGTGACACAGTCCGATACACTATGAATGACATTTCTCAGAAGCAGAACATTCAACGGGGTTGGATAACATTTGCCTGTATGTTTTTAGGCTTGAATTGCCTATACAATATCCCATAATTGCAGTAATTAAAGACCTTTTGTGTCGTTAAAGTGCATGAATGCTTAACATCCAAAAATGATATTAGTATAATACCTTTTTTTCATAATAATATAGTCTTCATCAATAACAAAGACATTCCTTATTATTGTTTTTATTCTTTTTCCTTGTCCATCTTTTGATAATTTGATGTTGCATTCTGACAGTTAGCTTGTTGATCTATGGGAACTTACCATCCACTTTGATGTCTTTGTTTATTTAATTCAAGTTAATATCAGTGAAGTGTGAAGCTAACATGTCTTTTATCCTCTTCATTATTTTCTCTTTTGATTGCAGCCTATATTGGTTTATATGACTAAGGTGGATGGAGGTTTCAAGTTTAGTCCTCTTAGTGTTAACTTTTTGACAGAGGCCACAAAAGTTGTTTTTGCTATTCTTATGCTCATAATTCAGGTATGTTTACAGTTTAACACACTATTTGTAGTCCAGTAGTTAGGCTACTTATGGGGGTATCTAGATCCCTCTCCATGAACTCATCACCCTTCCCAACCCCAATGTCTGGTGTTTGCAAGATAATATTTTTTGTTTAAGGTTTATGTCATATCAGGATGTGAACTTTATGCAGTAGTGATTTTTTTTTTTCAGGATCAACGTAAGAGAGTTGGAGAGAAATCTCTCCTATCAATTTCTACATTTGTACAGGTAACATATATATTTATTGCAGTTTAAATTTTAACATTTCGATATTTGAATTGGTACCATCTTGATGGAGCCTGAAATTAACTTGACACTCAAATATATAACGATTTTCACAATTAAAGTCAAGTGCATATTTTTTTCTATTGAGGGCGTAAATACCTTAGACGAGTTTGATTTTTTGCTTTCTATGGCCCTACAGTTTTGAGAACTATATATGTTTTTGCTGTTTTATGGTATTTACCCCTTTAAGAGTTGCCACACATGTGTATGTACTTAACAAAATAGTATGGTCGTTTAAGTTGTACTTATAAGTTATAACCTCATCATTTATTTATCTCTCTCCTGCAGGCAGCTCGAAACAACGTGCTGTTGGCGGTTCCTGCTTTCCTTTACGCTATTAATAATTATTTAAAGTTCATAATGCAGGTACATATGTTTTTGTTTGTCTTGTTGTTTTTGCTAGTTTCTTGTACAATATCTATACAACTTGTGGATTTCTCTTTAATGTGAAATGCACACTCTCAATGTTTGGTGAACACGATTTCATTTTGGAATGTGGGATCCGAAATTGAACTCTTTGCTATGCACACACTGAAGATCTAGAATCTGTACACATGTAGAGTTTCACGTTCGGAGTAGTTTCTGATTGCTATTTTACCTGTGCAGCTATACTTCAATCCTGCAACTGTGAAGATGTTGAGCAACCTGAAGGTAACTTATTGCATGTTAACTAATGACATACAGTGTCTTTAACTATTAATGATGAACTTCCTTCCCAGTTTACTAGTTGTGGATCTAAAATTGGTAAAAAATTTGTTGTAAAAGATGTTGTCATCTGTTCTGTCTTGCTTTAACCCTTTACGGTGAACTGATACCATATGCAGGTTTTGGTTATTGCTGTTTTATTAAGGATGGTCATGAGACGGCGTTTCTCCATAATTCAGGTGAGAAACAAAGATTTCTCATTATCTTCATCGGTTTGGAGTTTGAATTTGGGAAGGAAAGTAGTTTATACAAACAGCGACCTGAATTATTGCTTGTGTTTTTGGTTGAGTGTGAATAATCTATTTGTGATTTTCTTTGATCATTCTGTAACAGTGGGAGGCTCTTGCCCTTTTGCTCATTGGCATCAGTGTAAACCAACTGCGGTCATTACCTAACGGTAGCACTGCCTTGAGTGTTCCACTTGCAACAGGAGCATACGTGTGCACATTGATCTTTGTGAGTAACTATATATAACCCACATTCCAATTGTTCCTCAAAAGTCCATTAGTATTATAAATGCTGGAACAGCTGAAATGCAAAGCTGATATTTATTGTTAGGTATGTGTAATTAGTTATTAGATTGCAATTAAGACTTATAATTGATTCAGGTGTAAGTGTGTGTGTGTGTCAAATTTGAAGGAAAGTTCTGATTCTCTATATGTTAATTTTTTTGCAATTGCAGCTGGTACTATCTGACCCAGGTAGCTGGCCTGTTAAGCACTTATATGCTAGCAAACATAACTAACTTTAGGTTATAAATACAGGTTACGGTTCCATCAATGGCATCAGTCTTCAATGAGTATGCATTGAAGAGCCAATTTGATACAAGTATTTACCTTCAGGTGAGAGATGATTCGTCTGTAGTACATCTTTGAACTTAGTATATATCCTCATCTGATTCTGAAAATGTGATTGATAGAAGTTGTGTTTGTTTCATGTTATTGCTTTTTCTGAAAATTATACAACACTTGGATTAAGTACAAGCACTTTGCGTATATTCTAATGAAGAAAGTTCACTTCTGTGTCTTGCAGAACTTATTTCTATATGGTTATGGTGCTATATTCAACTTCCTTGGCATTCTTGGACTTGCCATTTTTAAAGGTATGTAAATGAAGTACAGTTTGGAAAATATGATTGCTTCTATTGAAAAAGAATGTGATTGAAGCTTTTGATTGATCAATGTGTTTGGTGAAAAATGATATCCATTCTCTGATTAGTTCTCATTTATTTAAGACACTTGCGCGTGCGTATGTATGGAGAGAGATCTTAAGCCAATTTTTTTGGATTAGACTAAGCCACCATTGAAACCTAACACCTCATATCCAGATGTCATGAGGAATCGAGGATGAGTTTGAGTAATACTGTGTTAATTAAGGAGACGTCAAATTCTCATTGGTTTGACTTAGCCTCGGCCGTATGGCTTAGATTCTTTTTTCTCATGTGTATGCCTGGGCAGTGTGTTGGGTTGTTAATGTAAAACTAAGAAGTCTATTGTGCAATGAGGTTAAAGCCTATGTATATAGTATATACATTGACCGTATGTATATATAAACATTTTGCTGCCTTCAAGTTTGATCAATGTTTCTATTTCATCCTTGTATGTTTAGATGCAGCAATGTCGACCCTATAATCCTCTCTCTCTCTCTCTCTCTCTCTCTCTCTCTCTCTCCCCCTCCCTCTCTCTCTCTCTCCATTAATTTCATTTTGTTAATATTTTTAGGCCCCAGTCACTTGGATATCCTGCAAGGACATTCAAAGGCTACCATGCTCTTGATAGTTAATAATGCAGCCCAAGGGATTCTGTCGTCTTTCTTTTTCAAATATGCAGGTACTAATTTTACTATTCGATTTTAAATTTCTCACTCAATTCTGTAAATTACATGTTGGGCAACTATAAAAAACGCTCTCAGCAATTCGACTGCAATATTTTCCTCCTAAAAATTATATTTGGCAAGAATTGCTCTCAATTTTTTCATACTTGTTGAGGTATCTTAGTATCTCATTATTAGCTTTTATGCAACCATTGAACTTCTTCATTGCCTTACTCAGAATTTTCTTTTTATGCTTGCAGATACAATTTTGAAAAAATACTCGTCTACAGTCGCCACAATATTTACAGGAATAGCATCCGCTTTGCTGTTTGGTCATACTCTGACTGCAAACTTCATATTGGGGATCTCTATTGTGTTTATTTCAATGCATCAGGTAAGATGTTGAAAAAGTATAGATCCGACTCGCGTCTTATTTATTTGTGGAGTAATATTGGACCTTACCGGTCAAACCATATAAGAAATATGAGTGAATTTCATAAACCTGTAACGGTTGATCCTCTACTTTCGAATCCATCACAATTGATCAAAACACTATTTCTCTTATCTAAACCTCTCTAATTGATCAAAATGTAACAATAGATGAAGTAGCTAGGAGTTTTTTTTTATCTTCCAGTGTGATAAAGAGAGAAGGAAGTTTCATTTTTACTGAGATGGTTTATGCATTCAATTTCTGTTCAGTTCTTTTCGCCACTTTCAAAGGTCAAGGATGAACCAGCGAAGGATGCTCTTGAATTAATGGATAGTCATAACAAGAGGTATGTGCATATATATCTACTTCATTTTCTTTTTATGAATAATTTCTTGTGGCATGTACTTCATTACCAAACTCCAAATTTGCATCATATTATAGTATAGAGAATTAAGAATATGAGGCAAATTTTTTTTGGCTTAGGCTAAGCAAAGCCAATGAGGACATGACACCACATTAAATTCACCCTTATTCGCTCCAAGGAATTTGTGGGAGCGGCTCCCTGTTGGATCCAGAATTTTTATTAAGGTGTCATAACCTCATTGGTGGCGAAAGCCAAAACCAAAAACTTTTTGGTTTTGGTTTGGACTTTTTAGTGTATGTAGTACAATATATGTCTTCATAAGAATGAAATGTAATACTGCCCATAAAGTCATAACTAACCTCAAGTTTAATAACCCCGTTATATCAGTTATTTTTAACGAAATGTTCACTCTCGTGCCTTTCATGTGACCACTAATTTTATGAAAATTCAATTTTACCCTCCATATTTATTCTTAATTCATTTCTCTTTTCTTATATTCGTCATTCATCTACTAGCTGTATGGAATTCCAAGTTTTATTCATTAATTTGGGGGGTATGAGATGAGAATATACGAGTGGCAAAACAGTCTTTTTATATCAAGGAGTTAAGAGAGATCCTAACTAAACATCAAGTTTGTTAAACGTCGTGGAAAATTCTTTAGGTTAGTTATGAGTTTGTGAACAATACTACGGGTTATCTGCAAGTAATTACCCCAAAATCAAAATTCGGTCTTGCTCATGTACAACCATCTAACGAGTTCAAAGCAACTCGAACTCATAAACAACTTCCACCTAAGGATTTTGTTTTGCTACACACAAACTGTTCGGTGCAATCTATGTGATTGTGAGATGCTCCAAATTACCTGAAAAAACAATAATAGAACGCATTAGTTTCAAGGGTTTGATCGTCCGTACTTTGACATGAATATCATCTTTCCCTATATTTCTTGTGAAAAAAAATTCTTGGCCATTGTCTAGTCATTTATGCAATCAATAGAATATAACTGTCTTGCATAATCGAACTGTTTTAATCTTGCACATCCTCCCAGGTCTAAAGATACATCCTTTATAAATATGGCAGCTGGGGCAAATGACGATGTAAGAATCTTCATCAATTGCTTCAGTAAAATTGGTTTAAATGCTCTAAGTTTGCTTATCGATTGATTCACTTGTTTTCTTAATGTCTGTGAAACTTTGATTTCCAGGCTAACCATCATGTTGGCACCGACGAGAGGAAGCCACTTCTTCCAATCTAGAGTTACTTTTCGGTATGGCTTGATTTCATGATTCTTAAGAACACTTCAACTGCGTTTCATAATTTGATAGCTACGATTTCCCGGGGAACAAGTATATAATCTGCAAATAGCAAGTAATAAACCAAGGAATGACAAAGATGAAACTCTAGAATATTTTATAGCCTCGTAGGCTCGAACATTAAAGCAGTGTATTTAGGTCTTCACCATATTTATAGAGTTGGCAAGTTGTGAATCCCTACTCGCATTAGGTGTGCGACCTGAATTGCCAGGTCTACCGATATGGTTTACGAATTTATTCACAGCTTTCTGAAAAAATGAAGAATTAGCTCTCATCATACGAGAGCGCTTTAATGTAGTTTTTTTTTCTTTATGCAAAAGGCTGTGTCCAAAACTAATTGGTTTTAAAGAGATACTACCGAAACCGGATTAAGAAGGTTCATAAATGACGCTCCCAAAACCGGGATTCCCTTGCACCTGGCCCTCATTTTTAGAAGGCATGTCATTTTCATCTGGTCATTGATTAGGATGTTCAGTTAGATAAGGGGAAATGTTCGAATAACTAATTTCATATAGTTGGAAGATGGTAACTAATTTTAAAGGGATCTTGGTGAACTTCAGCTAGAGTTGTCCATTCAGGTTGAAAAAAATTGCCCAACCCGAAAGGGATACGACCCATACGGGTCCGTTCCGCGGGCTTTTCATAGAAAATGTGTAAGTGAGAGCAATCTTCCAATGTACTTTTTCAATGGCAACTATAAACCCATCCCACAATTAGTCGGGTTCGGGTCTATGCAACCTGAACCTGCTAACCCAAGGTTTAGGTTGGAAACTGGTTCTTATCCTATAACTTAAACAAACGATCATCACATACATCTTGATACCATCATTCTTTTGAAATTTCATTTCAGGACACGGTTGGAGCTATGGATGGTAAGAGAAGAGAGCGTCGTTAATTTTTTCTTTTCCGAAACTCAATAAAATAAAAGCTTCAATAGAAATTCTTTATATATATTCTTTTGGGTCCCTTCATTGGGATCCGTCACCCTTAGTTTGTTTTGCTTTATTGGTTGGCTTGGGATTCAAGTAACTGAGCCAATTAGACCTCTTCCTTCCATATAGAAACAAAAAAAAATGTAATATTTGTATTCTAGCAAATTTTGTATTCATTTTGTGTATAATGGTCAGTTCTGAACTGAGATCATTTGTGTGCTTATACACCAATGATCTTGAAATGAAGTAGCTTTCAAGTTTCAGGTCTTCGCCCCTGACTCCATGACCCGAGCTCCGGAGCTTAGGTTTTCTCGGGAGCATGTTGGGCCATGGCCCGGCCTGCTCCTTACCAGAGAGCTGTCCGGGGATTGTTTCTATATTGAGATTTGGCATCACCATATTCTTTGTTTTTGTTGCTTTGAAGGGATTTGAACTACTGGTCTCTTGGTGTTATTGGGCCCAACATTGACTACCCGCGTATGATTTTCCGTGTACACTTGCATTTATCTGATTTAGAGCTGGTAATTTGGATATGATTATGGGAGAATTCAGACACGACCCACATTGTTTGTGGGTTTAAGTGAATTTGATAATTCAGATTTGGCATGAGAAGAACTAACCCGAATTCGACTTGCCAGGGTTTGGTATGTGAGAGTTTTGAGTTGGGTTGAAGGTTTTACATAGAAAAAGTGTAGATTAGTACAGTTTTGCCAAACCTGATCTGCAATTTTCTTACAACGAACTCAATTTGGAATGAAAATATATTAGATCTATTTTATGTAACTTGAACTCACAACATTGGATTGAAATTTGAGTGTCTGAGTTCAGCTAGGTACTGGCTGTTTCTATTAGGTTTTTACCATGTCCTTTACGATCGAGTTGTGGAACAGATCGGGTCCATCACGAAGGAGATATGATTAGAAAACTCAAACCCAACTTGCACTCATTTCATGCCGTGTACGGATTTGACATTTCTATCCCAAAATTTGAATTGTTAGCTGTAAATTGGACATATCTTATTAGATGCTCTTCATGTCCATCATTAAGTAGATACGGACGTGTAAAACCCAACAACACTAACCTCCATTTGACAAGTTGTTCTCACGAGGCAACATATAATTAGCAACCAATAGTTACGATATAAAATGTCCTAAAAAAAATTAGGATATAAAAAGGTTTAATCTTACAATCATTATCATATAAACGATTTTGTCAACACTTATTCAAAATTTATTTGTTGTCACTTTATTTTGAACTTTTCCATTTTTAGTGGAGTATTTGTCCCCACCACTTTTTTTCATAGAAAAAAACTTGTGATTGTGGCCAACACATGATTTTTTTTTTTTTATTCTAGAAATAAGTATTTATATCTTATATTTGATTAGTTAATTGCGTGAAAATTATAATTGATATTTTCTAAGATAAGCAAGTTAGAACTAGAGGTGAAAATTTGTCACGAATCCCGTGACTTGAAACAAACACAACATGATTTAATTAGGAATGATAAAGAGATTGATTTTATAATACTCACTTCGTGCCTCGCTTTGAAGATGAGTCTTTTTCCCACTCCGCTATATATATATATATACATATAGTTTTTGAATATATAAAATAAAATACTAAACTATAATTTATGTGATTAATTTATTGCATATAACTAATATAATAAATTAATAATCCCCTCAATTAATATATCAAATTTGAAATAAGTTCAAACAAAAAAATTAGGCTCGAGACATGACGGAAACTTTAAGTTCTCATTCAGTTTTGATTAGTAAGACCGTGAAAGGGATGTGAGAGCAGTTGTATCTTTTAAATTTAAATGGAAAAAGTTCCTCAGAGGTCCCTGAAGTATCAAAAGTGTTCCGCGGGGTCCTTAACGTTTATTTTGTTCCACTCGGGTTCAAATTCATGTTTTTTTGTTCTCGCGAAGGACATTTCGTCA
>JAYMTA010001660.1:0-19144 GCA_036897625.1 Pelargonium cotyledonis
TTAAATGAACACAATAATTACATTTAAAAAATAGAATACACCAAATTGTTCAATAAATACAAATATATTCATAATAAACAAATAAACCTTCATGAAATCTTGCCCAGCTCAATGAGAGGATGATGAACATTTGTCAATGGTAGGTAAGCTATATATCAATTCATTGAACAAATCCAACAATTAGAATTTAATGAGAATATTAATTTTATTATATATTTTTAGAAAAACATTGACTTTTTAGTTTATTTTATATGCAATTGCAAGGCCTTGGGGGACTCTTTCTTTGCCAATAATGTGTGCATTTTGCATTTAACAATGCAACTTGCAATTGTTTTCATTATATAATGATATTTGAAACTATGATTGTGTGAAAGATAATTTTCTTGGAACACAAGTTATTAAATAAGGAGGTAATTAACTTGAAATTGGGGAAAAGAAATTGCTACTTTTCCCTTTTATTTTGCCTATGATAATGGCTTGTTTCTTTTAAATTACTAAAATGGACAAAAAATCTCAAACAATTTTAAACTAATGTTTATTATAATAAATTTAAACATCTTAAAGTAATTTTTTTTTAATGTTGTTAAGACATAATATTGTTGGTTATTAGTCTTATGGAGGTGCTAAACATTATCTCTCCTCTTGACATTTAACGTAGTGGTGCAAAGCATTGGAGAAAAAAAATGTTAAGAAGATGTCAAGCATTTATATGCTGATGTGTCACACTCTCTCCTCTCCTTAACACCCAATATAGTAGCTATGAATTGTAGATGCTCTTACAATATTTTTAAATATAAAATATTGTAATTCTAACTCAAAATTGGGTGAAATAAGTCCCACACCGATAAATATAAAGTGAAAATGCTACATATAATAGTGTAAGTAAAACCCTACTAACAAGGTTGACATTTTTGTGTGGGAAGCTCAAACAATTGTATGTAGCCCATTATTGAAATATAACATGGTATCAAAACAAATTTTGATCCATATTTAGCCCAAAATTGGCTTGTTTATATTGCATCCCCCTCGTAGTCTCCGTCGAATAAAGGGCGTATCATCGCTTAAGCGATACACTCAATAGATTTGACCAATTCACGCATCAACGATAATTTCATGTTGTTTGGGCAGATGATACCCTCCATGAAAACGAAATACCAACATATATTTAGGTTCATAATAACAACACATTTTAAGAAACTTCGACCATATTGACACAATATGACCCCCACACATTTTCATGTCCCTTTTTACTCGATATAAAACAACAATCTCAACAGGTAAAAAATTGGGTGAAAGTCAATAAAATAATTGTATAAAAATAATTTTTTAATATATTTTAAAAGTTGCATTAGACCACTTAACAAATAAATTGACAAAATATAATAACAATAATCATTTTGGATCCATATTTAATAGTTCAGTAGACAAATTGTGTCCATGTACGAGCGAACATGGACCAAATTAGAACTTTTACACAAAGAAAACATATATACATTAAGGAGATTCAAACTTTGATTGGGTGTTGCCACTTTTTATTATTGTAATTTTTCACTTGGACATGGATCATTGTGACCATGGGAGGGAACAAGGTGAAATGAGTCCACACAAGTCATGCCAATAAATGGTTTATTAATCTATTTCTAGATGCATTTTTTTTATAATGATAATAAATCCCAAACCTTGTAATGTTGTGTAAGGATAAGTTGAACAACCCAACCATACCTTGCCATTTGTTTGCAAAAGAGGACAATATTTTAACATTTCTTGAAATTTGGCCCCCAAAAATCTCAAACAACTTCCTATTAAATAAATTATTGTAGATTTCATCTACCACATGTCAATGATTACATAACAACATTTTTGTCTATACACCAATTTTAATACAAACAAAGATTTGTCTATCCTTGGATGATTTGTATTCATTAACAATGGTACAATGTGCACACCTATAGATACAAACATAATTATACTTTTTAGTTATCCTTAAATCCTAATAACATTAAATATAAATAATTACCAATGGCCACTGGTACTTGAACATTATAGATCCCTCGCGTGCGACCTTAAACAATTGAGATCGATGTACCTTTGACGACGATGGTGGGCTAGCGTTTTTTTTTATTATAAGCAAACGGTACTTTATATTACAGATATCTCGATAGGGAGAATAAAATGTACAAAAAGTATGGCCAAATCTTAAGAAAATTAGAATTAAGCTAGGGCCGAGTAAGGATTCCTACGCCACAAGTCCAGAGAAAAGTCTACGGAAGGAACATTAAGTAAGCAAGGAATGACCGAGTAGCACACATCGGATACGTATGATCGAGGGCTAACGTGTTGTAGTATGAAGGGATGCATGATTATTTATATTTTGGATATGATTATTTGGATTTGAATCGATACAAACTAATTCAAATCAACAAATTGGATAGGAACTCAAGTCCATTTGAACTCAAATTTATTGCATATTAGATAATATCGAATTTCAATTTTTATTGTAAATATAGTGATTCATGTATATTTGTCAACCCAATCTATATTGGTTTTAGATCAGATTGTATTTCATTTATTTATTAATATTCACATTCAAATCGACAACTCTAGCTAGATAACAACATTAGGTTAGATGAGCATATATTTTGGTAACAAGACCGCCAAAATACATATTGCAATAGTCATAAAATCAACAGTTGATCCACGAACTGAACAATAATGCGATACCCTTTTACACATACTATTAACGCCCAAAATAATATTACACGAGTTTAGCCAACATTGCTCATGCTATACAACGATAACAATAATCGAACATGATACATGGTGGTGTGCAATCGTTAAAGTCATATAGAATAAATTGTCCTATTCATCGCACAGAAATAAAAAAAAAACGTTCATACTAATCATGATATGAAAACTCGTCGGACCTATTTTATGTAATCAAAATCTGCAAAATTCTATGGGTGCCTTTAATTCGAATTCAAATGGACAGCTCCAATAATCCAATCTATATAAATTATTTAAATTCTATTTTTTGTATGAATATTTAAATTCTAATTTTAGTAATTAGTAGTAAGATACAACAAAACAAAAAATCATGTGCACGATAAAATACGCACAGAAAGAACAGTCCGTAGATATCGGGTAGCTCACAGCCAGTGACCAAATCATTGCTCAATTACATTTTACAGTGCGACAATTTCTGGCATAATTTACGGCTCTGCCACTACTCCTGATCTCACCGCCGGCATATTCCTTATCAATGCAACACCGCCGTAAAGTTGACTATTTGAATCCGAACTTAACGGGCATTTAAAACTGTTTTTTTGGCGCATTCCTAGTGAGTAAAATAAAACCCAATCATTTTTTAGCGAGTTAAGTAAATTAGAGTTGACAATTTAGATACGGATTTGCGGGCACCCGATTTCTTAACTGCATTCTGCACGTTCGAGTAGTACAAAAAAAACCCAATGGCTTTATTAAGTAAAATAAGGTTAATAATCTAGAATTGGATTGCGGAATTTGAAACCGACATTCATTTTTGTGTGATCGGATTGCAAAAAATAATATCAAGCACTTTTTAGGTTAGATCATATCAATCCGACATATTTAGTAGGTGAAATCCGATCTGATATCTCAACCTACAAATCTCTAAGGTTGGGTTCTAGTTAGCCTTTCAAACCCGAATATGGAGAGTATGATCTAAGACTCGATTAGCCACATAGGGTCTGCAATTTTGACACCAAACTTAAACAACAAAATTCGAGGGCCTAGGTTGCATAAAACGAATTCGACCTTGAGTTGACTATAATCATGCTATGTGTTCCTTGAAAATTGTGGAACTTTACATGAACACACATATAAGATCGAGTGTGTGTTGGACATTCTAATCTCGAATCTAGAGGTGACAAAATTGAATATTTTCGAGTTGAGATTGACACAGACAATCCCGAGTGTGATTCAGAAATTGACCGGATCGTTTTACATTTAAGTTGTACAGATTTCGAATACCCGTGGTTTGATCCAGACCCAAAACCCGAATAGCCACCTAAATGCCAGCTCTGACATACCTTCCTCATCTGCCACGTGTCATTTTCTTTATTTTTCTTCGCCGTCGTTGGTATCGGCGATAACCTTTTTTTTTTTCACTCGTCAACCTCGATTCTGTACTTATTATATTCCTATTTTTATTTTATTATTTAAAATTTAAATATTTATTTCCCGTTTCAGTCGTCAGATCTCATCGATCTCGCGCTCCTCTCCGTCCGATCTCTCTCTCTCTCCTCTTGTTCTTCATCATCGTCTTCTCTGCGATTTCTGGAAGATTTTTGTTCGTTCTCTGAGAGGTATTGTAGTGTACATTCTCTGTGTCAGTGGTTTTGGTGCGATGATTTAGGGTTTGAATCTTTGTTTTTGACTTTATCCAGTGTTTTCTTGTTTTTTCTGGAGTGATTGTTGCTGCATTCATGCTTGTTTGATCGATCGTGTGCTTGAGAGGTTCTTTATCGGCTGAATTTGCCATGTCTGGACCACTGGATCGTTTCGCAAGGCCTTGTGAGTGCTCTCTCTCTGTGTCGGTTTGACTCGTTTTCGTTTTGTTTTGTGTTTGATTTTGCTGATTTTTGTGTTTTGAGTTTCCTTTCTGAGAAGAGCTGGGTTATATTGGAGAATTGAGCTCCAGAAATGCGACCTTATTTTAACAATTGAGTGAGCATAGATTTTACTGTGGCTGATTTTCCCGATTCTAGGGTTTTGAGGTTCTTTTTGGGAAAGAGCATGGTTAAATTGAGGAATTGTGCTCCAGAAATGCTGTTTTGTGCTTGTTATGGTTGTTGTAAAGGGCGAATTGACCATATTTTAACAAATTCAGCGAGCATGGATTTGACTGTGTATGGTTTTGCTGATTCTAGGGTTTTGAGTTTCTATTTTGGGAAGGGCTGGCGTAAATTGGAGAATTGAGCTGCACATATGCTCTTTTGTGCTTGTTTTGGTTGTTGGCAAGGGCAAATCAACCTTATTTTAACGAAGTCAGGAAGCATAGATTTGACTGTGTTTGATTTTGCTGATTCTAGGGTTTTGAGTTTCTTTTTTAGGTAGAGCTGGCTTAAGCCGGAGAATTGAGCTACACAGATGCTCTTTTGTGCTTGTTTCAGTAGTTAGAAAGGGCAAATTGACCTAGTTTTAACTAATTCCGCGAGCATCGGAAGCAGTGGCAAGAAGGAAAGATGAAAATTATATTTTGTAAAGGGAGTTTGATTGTTGTGGGTGTTCAATGTAAAGAGGGCAATCGTCTGAGAATGATTGAATTATAGTGTTGAATATATGCACTTAATATTGCTAATTACACAAAATATGAATGGGCGCGTACAGTTTTAGGGGGCCTTACAGTTATTTCCCTTGGATCATTAAACTTCTAGTTCTCTGTAGTGTATGATACACTCTGGTACAATTTTTTTAATATCTATACTGTATCCAAGTGTCGTTTCTCTAACTGCCTTATCCCTTTTTAAATGTTCTGCTATGTCACAGGCTTTGAAGGTTCCTCTGGTAGTGATGAGAGAAGAGAGAGGAAATCCGATTTTGAGAACTCTGAGGATGAAAGGAGAACTAGAATTGGTTCTTTGAAAAAGAAAGCTTTAAATGCATCTTCCAAATTTAAACACTCTCTGAAGAAAAAGAGCAGTAGAAGAAAAAGTGACGGTCGAGTAAGTTCAGTTTCCATTGAGGATGTTCGTGATGTTGAAGAGCTACAAGCTGTTGATGCATTTCGACAGTCTTTGGTTTTGGATGAATTACTTCCAGAGAGACATGATGATTATCATATGATGCTGAGGTGCTTCTTTAATTTCCTTTTTCATTTTGGAAATGCATCATTTGGTTCTTACCTGAATGCCTTTTCATGGATTTTTTGTTAATAAGCTTGTTTATGTGCTACTTCCCAATTCATTCCCTCTCCATATTGAAAGTGTTGTAATGTTGTATAGTTTGATTTAGACAACAGAGATAATTTCTTGAAGCTAGTTGACATTTGCTTGAGTCTCCACTGTGTTTTAATCCATATTTTTAAAGGAATGCATATCTTCATTTTCTCATAAAGTTGAATATGCGTGATGTTTTTTGTTGTTCCTTCTCATATACTACTAATCTTATGTGTCAAGGCTGCAATCTCAATGGTTTTTATCATGTTCACCAATCTTGTAATTTTCTTTTTCTGACATGACCATAGCACACATCATTCAGGTTTTTGAAAGCAAGAAAGTTTGATATTGAAAAAGCAAAGCACATGTGGGCTGAAATGCTTCAATGGAGGAAAGAATTTGGCTCTGACACTATCATGGAGGTACATTTGCAACGGTGCCTAAAATGTAGTCCTCAGTGACTACTGTTTCCACATATTCAATGCTCACCGTTTTGAATTTTTTTGTGTCAGGATTTTGAGTTTAAGGAGTTGAATGAAGTGTTGAAGTATTATCCTCACGGGCATCATGGTGTGGACAAGGAGGGACGACCTATCTACATTGAAAGACTGGGAAAAGTTGATCCTAACAAACTTATGCAAGTTACAACAATGGACCAATATGTCAAATATCATGTCCAGGAATTTGAGAAAAGCTTTGCAATAAAGTTTCCAGCTTGTACCATTGCCGCAAAGAGGCACATAGATTCAAGCACAACAATTTTAGATGTCCAAGGCGTGGTATTTTATTTCATATCCCATTTGCTTTAATTGTGTATGATACGCTCTGGTGCATTTAGTAAACTTAATGATTTATTATTCCTCATTGATGTCTTTTCAGGGGTTTAAGAATTTCACTAAATCTGCACGTGATCTCATCATGCGGCTGCAGAAGGTTGACGGTGACAATTATCCTGAGGTGTGATTTACAATTCCTCCTTTTCTTTCCTTTTCCGTTTTCCCCTACATATTCTAGTTTCACTCAGATATTGATTGAAGAGTTGTCTTGGTTTTTGAGCTCAAATTATGCAGACACTCTGCCAAATGTTTATCATCAATGCTGGCCCTGGATTTAGGTTGCTATGGAACACTGTAAAGACCTTCTTAGATCCTAAGACAACCTCAAAGATCCATGTACGTTACATCCCATTCTTCATTAACCTATACGGGAAACTCAACTTGTCATATCTGCTGATTTTTGTAATATGTTTTTCTTATGTTTGAAATAATGCAGGTTCTTGGAAACAAGTACCAAAACAAATTGCTTGAGATTATCGATGCCAGGTAATAATTGGGATTAGGACTTATCTTCAATGCATAGGTGTCACTTTCATATCTTGTAGTGGTTTCTTTTTCCTTGATGGTTTTGCTGTATTTCATTCCTCAATAATATCACAACCTGATAAAACTTCCACGATGTTTTACTCGCTATGCAGTGAACTACCAGAATTTTTGGGTGGGACCTGTACTTGTGCAGATCAGGGAGGTTGCCTTCGGTCTGACAAAGGGCCTTGGAAAAACCCCGAAATATTGAAGGTAACAAAGTGCTGGAATCTCGCGAAGTGCATCTTTATTCCTTTTCCTCTTTTATTCTTTTTGTTTTTGTAAGCTAGTGTTGTTTTTGGCTTTTTAGAGTTCTTCAGTTAGAGATTGTTTTATCTGCATTTGTCTATAGATGGTTCTCAATGGTGACGCCCGGCGTGCAAGGCAAGTTGTAAAAGTTCTTAACAGTGAGGGGAAGGTTATCGCCTATGCAAAACCACAGTACCCTTGGGTATGACCTTTCAGTTATCTATTTCAAGACGATTTATTTTTGCTCACTCAATGTTATATCTTCTCTTCTAAAAAAAATGGTTTCTTATTTTGAAAAAGGTTAAAGGAAGTGACACATCCACTGCTGAGTCCGGATCTGAAGCTGAAGATATTGCTTCTCCCAAAGCAATGAAGAGTTATTCACATCTTCGCTTGACTCCTGTTCGTGAAGAGGTCTCTCTCTCTCTCTCTCTCTCTCTCTCTCTCTCTCTCTCTCTCTCCTGAGCCTTACTTGATGATCTTACCTCTTTTGACCTATAGAGTTTTGGTTCTCCCTTCTGAATACAAGGATAAATATAAATGCTTATAAATTTTACATCAATCTCCATTGCAACTTATTTTCTTGAAATTGCAGTTGCACATTCTCCTCTGGTCATTTTTATTTCAATGAGTGGAAAATTAGTACGGTATATATATTTGAAGTTGGGAATAAGGTCAAACTTTTCAGGTGTACATACTGATTGAAATACGTACTTACGAGTTTTATTCAAGGAACCTATGAAGTTCTATCTTGTTGTTTAATGTTTTTTTTTTTCTTGATTATTCATTATTGAATGTTGTTAACTAAAATGTGCAGTCTAAAGTAGTTGGAAAAGCAAGTTATGCTGCCAACTTCTCAGGGTATGATGAATATGTTCCTATGGTTGACAAAGCTGTTGATTCTAGTTGGAAGAAGCAACCAACTCTCTCGAGGTCTTATACTTACAAAGGTCAGCAGATTTTGCCTTGCCTCGTTACATTATTGATCATTGAATCTCTTTCTAGTTGATGGTCATCAACCCAATTCTGGACACTTATCTAAAATAACATGCTACATTATTACTTAGATTTCAGTTGTTTAGAAGAAAACATTCTCGTTAATTAGGTTGCAAAATCATACCTGTAAGCCCCCAAGCTCAATGTAATCAGGGTTTGGCTCCTCACCTCTTGTATGGTAAATGGAGGCTCTGCTAATTGATCAACTTGGTGCTCATAGCTTCCCTTATCCAACTTTATTCTGCTCCTATGGGCTATGGCTTGCACACTGTTGAACAAATGTGGTGGACTGGTGGTAATGAAAACTATTGGTGTATTTGCATGAAAAGGATAAGGGTCTAATCCGTGATGATACTGATTGTAGGGCTGTGCATTGGTCCAGAACCGGCCCGGCCCGGACGAAAATCACTAGAATTATTGGACCGAAGACTAGACTGGCAGGAACCTGACTGATTCATACCATTTTAAGGGGAATTCAAATATTAAATGCTAATTAAATTGAATTGAATTGCTAATTTAAATGAACTTAATGGCTATTTTCCAGTATATGCTAACCAAGTAAAGTAGTATTATTTTCCATTTTTTGCCTAATCTTACTCAGGATAGATGCATTTACTTATTTAGTTTCTCCCTTGTTTTATCTCTTCAATTTGTCACTTGATTTGAAACACTTGTGACAATGAAATTTCTTTCTTTCTAAATCAGGGACAGCTTCTGTACCTGACACTCCCAAGAGTCCAGAAGGAGTCAGGGCTCGGGTTAATTTAGCACTTATGGCCTTTTTTATGACCCTCTTTACACTGTTCCGTTCTGTGGCATGTCGTGTAACGGGAAAGCTTACTGAGCCAGTGCCTGGTCATGATCAAAACACTCCGGAAGTCACTCTTGAGGGAAATCAGACGGAAGAGTTCCGTCCTCCTTCACCAACTGCAGCAATTTCAGAGGCAAATCTCATGTCCACTGTACTGAAAAGACTTGGTGAGCTTGAGGAGAAGGTTGATACACTCCAAGCAAAGCCGTCTGAGATGCCTTATGAGAAAGAGGAATTGCTAAATGCCGCTGTATGCCGGGTGGATGCCTTGGAAGCAGAGTTAATTGCTACTAAGAAGGTAAGCTCTAAACTCCAAAGTTTGTGGTAATTGTTGGAAATTTTAATTACAATATTGCCTGAACACTCACCTGGGCTGAGGCATTGTATATGATAAATAAGTGTTTGCAAGATTTTGTATGAACTGTCACCAGAAGTTAGCTTAGTATTGGTTTTGTTGCAAGGACTATCCTCCGACCTCCAAATCATGGTGCAATTTGAACTTTTTGAATACTAACGTTTCATGTACTATGTTGGTTATTTTATAATCATCTCTGCACTTGTTCAAGAGAAGAAAAAGAAGTAAACTATTACGTTAATTGAAATTATAATGTTTTTTGAGCCTCACCATATGATTAGTAAGCATTCGCAAGATACAGTATGAACTGTCATCAGAAGTTATCTTGTTATTTTTTTTCGCAAGTATTTTTCTTCGACCTCAAATCATAGATCATTTTGCACTTTTTGAACACTAATGTGTCATGTACTATTTTGGCTGTGTTGTAATCGTCTCCGCACTTGATTAAGAGAAGAAAAGGAAGTAAAAATGTCTACACCTCATTCTAAGCTCGTTCCGATTAACACATGAATGAAAATACCACATCTAGACTTGTAAATGACATTTATATTTACTTAAGAGCAGTACAATTTCACTTCTTCGTTGTTCTTCATTTTCTGTGTTTATTTCCTGAACAGGCATTGCACGAGGCTTTAATGAGGCAAGAGGAACTGCTCGCATACATAGACAGTCAACAAGAAGCCAAATTCCGGGTATGGTTGATTGATATAACATTTCTTTTACTTTTGAAATGATACCGTAATCTCTTATCTACACGACATGTTACTAATATATAAACCCCTTCCATGTTATACAGAAAAAGAAGTTTTGCTGGTAAGATGGTCCGCCAAAGAGAGCACCACCACCGAAGCAGTTTGGCCGTTTCCCAAGTAGGTCACTTTAATGCACGTGTTACACTTATTCCCGTCCATGTTGATCTTGCCGATAATATACTATTTTAAACATGGTCATCTATTTATTTCCTCGGTTTGTGAAAAATATGTTTGGAGTCATTTTCTGGTCCTATATAGTACCCAGTTTGAATTCTTTAACTTATATGCCCTTTCTGGGTAGTGCAGACTCGGTATTTTCCAAGTTTTGCTTATATAATGAGTGTTTATTGTTAAGTATTTCGGAAATGGTGCCTCTAAGACATTTTCTGATTGCTACCAAGTTTTCTTAGGTTCGTGAGAGTAATAGTTTGAAAGCTGATGGTCCATTTTACAGTTTTAAAACCTTTACTTAATCATACAAACTTCGATAGTGAGTAATAATGAATTGAATTGTACTGGAAGTAAAAAAAAATTGTTTTCTTATAATAGGATGTATGAATATAGTACAAAAAGTAAAATTGTTTGGTCCAGACCAAATTTTGTCTGGGACTGGACCGAATGATTTAAGGTAGGGCAGGACCGGACCAGATGGAATCGTTTCGGGTTTGGTCTGGTCTGGACCTAATATTGTACAGCCCTACCTAAGCATCATATATAAAACACACCATCACCATTACCACCTGGTGTTGTGCATATTCTTTGAGGTTTCTGTTCTGGTGGCGGCTCTTACCGGCGGGCCAACAGGGTTTGTTGTTTAGCTGCAGAACTAGGTCTTGTGTAGCACTGCCATTGCTTAATGGACTTGGAGAGCCGGCGGCGAATGAACTTCTTTTTCCTCTTCTTCTTGTCAAGGTACGCTACTATCTCGTGTTGTCGTGCAAATGCGTCTTCGAGCGCCTGCACAAAATGAAACAAATTTTAACTGTGCTTCTAATTCTATACAGTTCATGTAGGAGTGAACTGTAAAAGCAGTTCTATTTTTGAAACTGAATAGTCGAGTTTAATAGTAGTAACCTTTCTTGTCGCTGAAAGCTCTTGCTCGAGGTTGGTAACTCGAGTAACTGCAACATTCAGGGACTCTTCTTTGTCCGCGGGTAACGTGGGTTTCTGGCTGAGAACGCTCACGTTCTCTTCCATCTCGTCCATTCGCTTCTTCATAGTCAAGTATTGGGTGTTGGAGATTAGTGGTGGCTTTCCAAATCCTTCGACCTTTGTATCGTCGGAATAAGGAGCTTCGTGTTTCTTTTCCGGCAGGTTTTGTAGGCGAACTAGAGAGACAACTCCTGTAGCAAAGGACATGACCCCTCCTACGAGACCTCCAGATAGATTGCTAGCATGTTTGGGAGAATTATCTGCATATATTTGATCATGTATACTCTTAAGTTTGCCCTAGTTAGTTTAAAATAATAAGTGAAGGGGACGGGACGGGACAATGGGTAGATTAAGCATTCACAAATGTCCTGTTTATTTGGGTCGTTATTCGGTTTTTCCATGGAAAGGGTGTGGATTGCCTGACCTGACCCAAATGATTAACCAATCACAATTTTCAAGTGCCAACACTTGTTCGGTTCATTTTGGGGCTTCCTTAGAGATGGTGTTGGTTGGCTAACCCGATTCATTTCAAACCTCGACTTGGCAATTCGGGCTGTTGGCCTAATACGGGCCTGGCCTAACGCTTCACACATGTTTTCCCCTTGGCCTGTTTAGGCCTGCAGCTCTTGGATCCAAACTGCCAACTTTAGCTGGGAGGAAAGTTTACAAGTTTGACCCAGAGTCGATCTTTAAGCGCGGCATTCCCTATTCTTATCAATATTTGATCAATAAATTGGTTCGATATACGTTGCATGGCCTAGCATTAATCTTTAGAGTTGTTGTAACATTACCGTTTTGTACTGATTTTGCCCAAGCTCCATCCACAGGTTTGTGCACCATTGGCATGGGTTTATCATGCTGATAACCACTGTGTACCAAAGCCTGCAGGTAGCAGAAATAGGTCAGTTGAAAAATCTACTTATAATACACCATTGTTTCAAAGCACGAGATGAAATGGATAATTTACTCTTTCCGAGACAACAGATGAAAATTCATCGTTGTCGTCGTCAGAGATTGCTTTCTTCTTATAGTAGTCGTCTCTCTCCACGCCAGAATGTAAAGAGAATAGAATCAGAGTTAAGGCGTCAGTAAAAACATAGAAATAAACTTTACGAGATATGTAGTTTACACGATAACACGATTTCTTGTTACCTTTTGGCGCACATTCTTGTCCTCGTGAATCACCTTCTCCTCGATGTCTGAGAAACTTCTCCCCCAACATTTGTCTTCGCCATTTTGAACCCTCTGGATCATTAAGAAGTGCCAAGCTTTTGTCATTTCTCAATGGAAGTTTTCGGCTATTTTGAAAGTTAAAATCTAGCTGAGCTAACCTTTAGTATCTCCGGATCGTTCCAAGGTCCTTTATCCGAACGTAAGCAACCACCTTTCTCCGCACAATTGCAAGTGCCACCTAGAAACTCTGGCAGCTCACTGGAACAAATCCGAGAATGTTTTTATGTAGTATTTGTAGTCGGAAAACGAAAGATGTAAATACCAAGAGAGAGAGAGAACTTGCCTTGCATCGATGATTTCGAGCAACTTGCTCTGGTATTTGTTGCCTAGAATCTGTTGCACAAACCGTTTACATGCTTACTGACACTATTAGATTCTAATAGTACAAGTTTCATAGGATGCCCCGATGGAGCTGGTGGTTCGGGTTGAGTTCGGGGTGGAAAGACTAACTTCATCCCGGCTTGCAAGAGGTTAAGGTCTTGAGCCGGCAAATGGGCCAACAACTCGATGCTATCACTAACACGTGCAAAAGGTGTACCGAAAACATGAACCTTTTAATAACCCGTTTAGCTCCGGTCCTGGTTGGGCGTGGCTCAATTTCGGTTCATTTTGGAAGCACGCGGACGATAAAAGATGGGTTTTTTAACCCAACTTGCTCAGTCTAAATCCATGCTATTTGACGTGTCTATTTTATGTGACATGAACTCATAAAAATACAAGTCGAACTTCACTAGTGTAAAGAACAAATGCTTACAGTAAATTTAGAGACAGTCCTGGGGTCAAGAAATCCTTTAACACTGCTCCAGAGGAGCTTGAATGCAGCGCCAGCATTGATGATGTACAAGCGGTTTAGGCTCTACAATGAACACACAACTCTCATTTAGCAAAAATAATGGCGAAGACAAAAATGTACCATTGACACCAACTAGCAAACCAAAACACTCGAGGTAGATAATTTCGATCTTAAAATGACGATTCAGTGCACGAGACTTCTACTGTTAAGGGGTTTTGGGAAATGTCATTTTGTATACAATTTTTTCTCTAATTATGCAAAGAAATTGTTCCAGTGCACGAGGCTTTTACTGTTATGGCAGTCTTCTTGGGCAACAATCTCTGCCTCCCACAAAAATAAGCTTGTGTAGACGTTTGCTTAGTAACCCCATGGTTTCTAGACAACAACCATATTGTTGCCTCAATTAGGGGTGACAATTTGTGTTGAAGATTTTGCATTTTGATAAATTGATAAACTCGAATTTGATTCGATTGTTAAATTGGTTGAATTATACATATTTATGAGTGGACCAACACAACCCGACATTTAAATAAATGGGTTGATCCTGATTTGACACAACATTATATATTTGACTCATTTAATTTATATGGGTCATTTTTTAGACGTAATGTTTGAGAATTCACATTTTTATCTTTAAATAAGTGGGTCAGTAATTGAGTTACACATTATGACCCGTTTTATAAAATTGATTAAACAAGTTCGACATGAATCCAACATGAATATGATTAACTTAAATTTATGTCGTGGTTGTGACAAACAGCACAAGTACCTCAGGATAATTATCGCCGTCAATCTTCTGAATGGAAGTAAGTAGCTCTCTTGCAGCTTTGTTGAAATTCTTCAAGCCCTGGGACACCAATCAAGCTATGAATTCAGTACAAAACACACAATTTAATTACTCCGTATAAAAAAACATGTAAAACCTAAATTAAAATTGATGATCACACACCACTCCTTGGACATCCAATATGGTGGTGCTTTGATCAATGTGCCTCCCAGCAGCAATGGAGCAAGATGGAAACTTGAAAGCAAAGGTCTTCTCAAACTCTCTAACATGGTACTTCACAAACCTATCCATTGTTGTCACTTCCATGAGCTTGTTGGCATCAATTTGTCCCAATCTTTCTATGTATATTGGCCTCCCATCCTTGTCCACTCCATGGTATCCATGTGGATAGTACTTCACTACTTCATCAATTTCCTTGTACTCAAATTCCTTAACAAAAAACACAACAAAAAAAAAAAAAAAAACACAAGTTTAGGGGCGATACGGGGGTAATCGAGGCGGGGTTGAAACTTTTCTTATTGGCTTGACGAGATGAAAGGTTATTTGGTTAGACTCGACCCGGTTATAAAGAGCGTTCTATAAAGCTTTGACGTTACGTGGATAAAAAAGTATTTGATCTGAAACACGAATTGTCAGTTGTATGAGTGGTTCTACAATATACGAGGAAAGTGTTGGAAGTACCTCCATGATGGAATCAGTGCCAAACTCACTCCTCCACTTGATCATCTCAGCCCACATTTGCTTGGCTTTCTCAATATCAAACTTTCTAGCCTTCAAGAATCTGAATAATCAGTATCCGACACGTGTCAAGTAATCGACTATTGGATATGATCAAATGACACTTTAAACTTAATAAACGTGATAAATAAAATAAGTTAAGGAAGTAGTTAACGAACTAGACCTCAACATGACGTGACGATCATCGTGTTTTTCAGGTAGAAGTTCGTCCAAAATAAGTGCTTGGCGAAACGCATCCACCGCCTTTAGCTCCTCCGCATCCATATTATCCTCAATGGCAACCACTCTACTGTTTTTGCGGCTCTTCATTGAAAAAGATTGCTTAAACTTGCTCGAGGCATTAATCGCCTTCTTTTTTAGAGACCCGAGTCTTGTTCTCCTATCTTCATCCTCGACTTTTAAAGAATATATTAAAAACGAGCAAAATGTTAAAATACGAGCGTCAGAGGAAACATCAAGTAACTATGTATGTATGAGTCCACAATCCACCCCACAACTTTGAAAGAAGAAAAGACATGAATGTATTAAAATTTATGTCGTGTCGCGGGTCATGCTCCGAATGAAAATTTAGTAAGGTAAAATAAACGATGGATTGCAAGAGAGACCTACCTGGATTGAAGGATTGGTCTCTAGGTCTGGCCATTACTTCAGACATTGTTAAAATCTTGCAAAAATTTCTTGCTTCAATACTTCTCTCACTCTTTATTAAAAAAATGTGTCCAAAATTGTTTCCTCTGCACAAATCTGAAACTTATCAATACTAAAAATCAAGACAAAATAATCATAAAACTTAAAGAAATTAAAGATTGGCCAAGAAAAGAATGTTTTTTTTTAATCTAAAAAATTGTGTTATTCTTATAATTAATTGACATTTTTTACGCTAAAAATTTGGACCCGTGGGCACTAAAATTCAATTCATGTTTTTCGGGTTTGGGTCATGCTGAATAAATTAGATCAATTTTTAGGTCAAATTAGACATATAAGATTAGATCAATTCCACTATAAACTTGGGCTAGCTATAAACTTACAAGTAAGATTATTTTTGAACAAAACTGCAATGACACCGTAACAGATTTAAACCCTTCGAAGGAAAATATCATTACTTGTGATCAAATTAGGACCGTATGGATAGTTTAGTGACCAAATTGTAACAACAAATAATTGGGGGAAAAATGAAATGTTTTAGAAACAAAATAAGTAATTGAAGGATTGAAATGAAACATTTTCCACACACAAAATTGGGTCTAAATTCTAATAAAAAAAGTAGCATAATTAAACAAATCAACAACCAAATGGGTGATCCATGGAGGATCAAAAAGTTTAGAATTTGAGTGCTAATTTGTGGTGAAATGCAAGAAAATGGGAAATGGGTTTTTTGAGAAACAAAAAAAAAAGAGAGAGATTTGAATGATAAATGTGTTACATTTTAGACAAAAATTGGATGGAGAAATAGAGAAGAGGGATGGTGTATTTAATATCCGTACAACTCTCTGCAAAAATTGTGGCCTCTATGAGACAACAAGAACAAGCTCTCTACTTGTTATTATTATAAACAATAATATTTTGAGTTTTAGAACAATGCATTGGCATTTTTAGAATTTGCCTACATGCAAGCAACTCCATTCATTGCCTTTAAACTATACTTAGCATCTTATAATATATAGCAATATTTTTTATTTTTTATTTTTTATTTTTGGGTTTTCTATTCTTGATCCATGCCTTTATTTATCTTGAATTTTTTATGATTTTTTTCAACTAATAATTTGGTTACTATATGAGGTTGAGATTTGTTGGGAATTCGATTCCACGTGACGACACGTTTATGTTGTTTAATTATAGGAGGCAATTTGGGTTGGAATCTGCAGTATTCGCTACAGAACTCTAAGAATTTGTTAGTTCGGGTTGAGTGATTTTTGGAAAATTGCTGGTGAAATCGGACAAACCCTTATGAACTACATATTTTGCGTGTAAAAATCATTATTTGACATACGACTCGAAATCCATACGAACTTGGCCACATTTTAGGCTGGACATTTTTTTTTTACCAAAACCTTATAAACCGACTCGAACATGAAATTGTCACAACAAGTATATTTGGGGGTGGCAATTCATGGTCAAAGGGCGACATAACATAACCATTCCGTTTAAATTCAAAACTGTACAATAATAACAATAGTGCAATTATTTTAATTTATGATAATTGTTATGCAAAAAGAATAAGTAATTGCCTAAAACAACTCATAGCACCATACTATAGAAAAAGAAACTTATTGTTTATTTTATTTTTGTCAAAAGAAAATTTAAACTTTAGATAGGCCCTCCTAGAACAATGGGTTGATTTTGATTTTGATTTTGATTTTATATATTATATGTTTATTTATGTCTTCTTAGGCTTAGGAGTGTGGTTTTGGTGGAATTGGGCTAACAGGCCACAAGTACCTAAATTTCCATTCAGAAGTCGTAAAATAGTTATTATGTCGTTTGATTTTCATAATCACAGTAGACATAATACAAATTTTATTTTTTCAAAAATCTTTTTTACTTGACGTGAATGACTTATAAATTATTATGATAAAATTGTCATAGTTATTTTAAAGTGAAATGACCTATAATTAGTCGTTCTCAGACATATAGTTTTGCAAAAATTTGCCTTCTATTGTGATGTTTTCTTTCCAAGTTGATAATGACTCGTTGGTTGAAACTTGATGCACACTCAAAATGCAAAAAACGAAAAGGTTTAGTTTCTTCTTTTATTAGAAACTTGTTGATTGTGCTAACGTATTGTATGAATGAAAATGATATATGGTAGGGACACTTGACGATTATTCCTTTTAATATTCAATTACCATGTGATTATTTTACTTTTGCAAATTTCTTATAGGAAGAGAATGAATTTTTTATATATGAAAATTTAACAAAAAAATCACTTAACAAACCAAATTTAGGTTCTAAGATACGAGAATGAAACGTTTCAAAAAAAAAATAAGAAGACTCGTGAGAGATGTCTACAAATATTTTTTATAGAACTCACTCTATACCGTCAGCAGAGAGATTCAAACATGAGATCTCAACGGTCTTGTTTGTTTCTCTTTGTTGTGACTTAATAGAGGAGGCATATCAGCTTTTCGATAAGTCATTTTTGGGCCACCTAGAATACTGATTTACCGGAGATAATCTAGGCGAAACAATCAAGCTCCTAGTACTATTTGGATACTAAAAGGTCAAATTTGTAATATTACCTATTGCTCAAAGGAGATAAGGTCAATGAATAGTATTGTCCAATCAAGTTGACAATCTTCTAAGTAATGTTGAAAAATTAAGCTTCATATTTTAAAATTGACATCAACGGCTGAGATTGAATCTCTATTTGTTGGAGTAATCGAGACGTTCAAGAAAAATGTTTAGTAAAAACTACACATACTTACCCCACCTTAACACGTTTTCACCCTGAATACTCTGAACTATTGAAACTAACTATTGGCTACCCTGAACTATGCCAAACATCTTTCCGTCCAAAATTTCGGTTAAAGTTAACAGAATATTCAAATAAATGACGCATGTGCCTAACACATGATTTAATTTTTTTTAAATACCCAAATTGCCCTTCACTATAAACTTAATCTTCACCAATGGTTCGCTGGAAAAATCATTGATTCGCCGAAAAATTCAAAGTCTTGCCGGAATCTTCATGGTTCCACCGAAAAAATCAGAGTGTTACCGGAATCATCAAAAATTCGCAAAAAATACTATAAATTCACCTGAATCATTATCGGAATCATCACAAATTTAAAAATCTATTATCACAAATTTTCATTAATTTCATAAAATTTTCACAAATTATACCAGATTTTCACAAATTTTCACAAATTTATCACAAGTTTATCATAAGTTTATCACAAATTATCACAAGTTATCACAAATTTTCAGATCTGAAATTAAAAAAAAAAAAAAAAACAAACAAACAAACAGGGCAGTAGCCATGTTGCCGGAGAGTGAGAGAGA
>JAYMTA010001661.1:0-19137 GCA_036897625.1 Pelargonium cotyledonis
CTCAATTCGAGGGGTCAAAGATTCGGTTTTGTTACCATCTCCTATAGGAAGGAGGCGGCGCGGGTTTTGGGTACTCTTCACGAGGCTACTCTTCTTAACAATCGCCTTCACGTTGCTTGGGCGAAGCAAACCCCGACCTTGGCTCCCTCAAAGCATGGTCGTAAATCTAGCAGGCCTTTGGTTGATGATGTTAGAGGTCCGAGTCTTCACCCTAATCAAGCCCGCTCTGATAACAGTTCCAGTGAAAAGTGCATGATCTCATCTTCAAAACTTTTGCTCGACAAGCTTAGATGGAATGTCTTGGCCGTATCTCGTGATCTAGTCTCGGGCGAGCATTTGCAACATGAGCTCACCTCTGAGGGCTTTTAATCGATAACAGCTCATTATCTCGCTCTAAAAGTCTTCGCTTTGTCTTTCGAGGATCAAGCAATAATGTCCTCAATGCAAGTGTCGAATTGAACTTGGTTGTCAAATTGGTTTGTTTGCTTTTATGACTGGAACCACATTATGAAGTAGGGAAGCAGGTTTTGTTGGCTCTCGGTTAAGGGCTTACCTTTACATTCTTGGTTCTCAGACTCGTTTGTAAGCATTTCAAAGCTCTTGGTCAATTAATCTGTTTTCACCCGAATCTTTTATCGGGATTGAATTTGGAGCAAGGTCAATTCCTTGCCCACACGAGAGCCTTCAGAAACATCTCAAGGGAGTTGGAAGTTCTTCTAAAGAATTCCTCTTTCATCATCTCTGTCAAGGAATGTGCAGGACCCAATGTGCTACCATTCAGGCTGTCAGTCCAACATTTAGCATCACCACTGCCAGCAACCTCTAATCCGTCAAGTCCAGAAAGTGCTTCCTCGAGGACGGAGTCCATTCCCATTGTGTCAGGCAAGACCTCCCCGGACTTGGCCCGTACGCAAAGTATGCATGGAGATACCATGCAACTTACAGTGGTTAAACCTCATCTACAGTCGATGACCTCTTTCTCCTCGGAAGGTACTGTATCAGGCAGCCCCGCTCCTTTCCGGCAGCCACCTACCGGGCCGGATAAGCTTCTCCAAAAGGTGACCCTCCGTCATCGAAATCGTAGATCGAAGTCCTACACAGCCGCCCTTAGCAAATCGCTTTCATCCCCAGCCCTGTCGGGCGAGGCCATGTGGGAAATTTTGCAAGAAAGTTGGGGGGAGAGCAATTGGATCTAAAAGGGCTATTATTGAGAGGTTTCGGATTACCGATGCTAATAACACCTGATCTGATTCTGGTGCATCATAAGAGGGTCCATCATAAAGGGGTTTTAGTCCTTTTATTTTTTTGTTAGCCATTTTCGTAGTAGCTTTCATTTGTTGTTTTCTTGGGTGACCGGTCCTCTCTCTTGTCTGAGTTAGGCCCGGGCCTTTCTCTTTTTGTACTTTTATTTCAACGCCTTCGGGCGCTTTATAATAAAAGTTACTACTTGCTTATAAAAAAATAATAATTAGAAATAAATATATTTGCATTATAAAGCTGTGAACCTGTGAAGGATACACTACTATATACATCATTCCCACTAAAAAGTATAACCAAAACCAACTGCACAGCGTTTAACTGGTTCGGCACTATAATATTATGGCAAGAAAGTATATGTATATAAATGGAAAACAATTTCAAAAATAACAAGCGATAGATATCTGAGAGATCGTCCTTCAATCTACATGTGTGCGCGCTCTGCTCAACAGATTGGTTCAATTGCCACCGAGCATCTGCCGATACAATTCACTGGATTGATTAGATTTCGATAGGTGACATTTTACAAAGAGCAAATAAAAGCGGGTAAGTGAAATTAACTCAAGACTGCATGATGCTTTGATCAGAACAGGAATGGAAAAGAGGACAGGTTTGAGGCAACACTACGTGAACATAATTACAAGTTCATTGGAACCCCCGATTCCAAGACGGGATGTGACTCTTGGAGAATTTACTATAATCCAACATCCTCAGAATATGGCCAAGGGAACGACAACATTCCATGATATACACTATGCTACTCTACAGGTAAAGAGAATCTTATAAATAGAGCTGGCCATTCGTATCGTAAGAAACACAACATGAAATTGGCGTGCTTTGGTTTCAACATTAAGTAATTGTGTCATGTTCATGTTGGGCCTCCAGAACAGCATGCACGACTAGTTATTCGTGTTGTGACACGGACACTGTATACTTGTAAATTAATACTAATATTGTAATAAAAGTGTTGGATAGTGTGTGTCAAACATGTTGGTTCTATCGAGCAAAATGTCTTGGGCCGCGTTCATGTCAATCGAGTCATGTCAACATGTGTTCATGATTTGTGTTCAAATTCAACCGTTCAGTACGATTACTGAATGTGTCGTGTTCGTATTGGGTCATGCAACACGACACAAATTGTCAGCTCTACTCATAAGCCATTTGTTGATAATAGCTACTGCCTTATTTATCGAGCCTAGGGTTTATGCAGAGCCTCGCTGCATGTTCAATATTGTAGTTTCATATGGTTCTTTTTCAATACACTTATAGTTCAGACAAAACCCCAGAATCAGCAAGTCTTGTGGGACAAATTTTTATAGAAATATTGGACTCTTGCGTCCATGCATTAATGATCTTTTGTATATAGACAAGGAACAACACAACAAATTTCAGAAGACTGACCTGAATGAGCTATACATCCCTACCGCGACTCCTGACACCTTTGTTATCCATATGCTGTCCCCTTGATCAACTCAAAATTCTTATCTACCAAGAAGATCTGGAGAATTAAATAAAGATTACAATTTCACTTCTGAATATTTATATAATAACTATCACGAAACAAACAATAAATAAGCACTGACCTTTTCAACAACCTTCAAACAGTAAATACCTGACTAAACCATGAAGAAAGAACCAATAGTTGTTTGGCCAAGAACCTTAGAACTCCGATCGAGGCCATGAGAAGCCACCTAACATAAAGATAATTGGATCGTTAATTAGTGAAAAACTGTGAAAAAAGAAAACATTCTCCCATATAACGTATAAAAAAAGAACCAAAATAAATTTTTTTTATTTATCACCATATAATTTAGAGCTGCATAACGTTCTTCATTCAGATATAGTGGCTTTCCTCTTTGCATTTCAACATCCTGCAAAAATGCAATTTTACAGAAATATATAAGTAACTCGAGACTTTGGAACTCTTACAAATTATAAAATGTTTAAAGTCTTGAAATATGTATTCTGTCTCTGATGTCAAGAAACCAAACCAACGGTATTGCAGAATTTTAGGAAAAGAAAGTAATAAATACAGATCACCCCCGGTGGACCGTAGTTTCCCCATATTTCACCCATGGTTTGCAAAATATCAGAGTCAGCCTGTTAAAAGTTGAACTACTGACCTCTTTGCCCTTATCGGAGAAGAAATTTTTACCGACAAGAAACGATACAATTACTAAAGAAGTTTCACATTCAATAGTCTGAGATTATGATTTATTCCCAGTCAGGATTCCTCTTCCAATGTGCATTTACATAAAATATCCACTACATCTACTCTTTATTGGGCTTCTACTCTGCTAGCTTTCTCTAAGGAGATAATAAATAGATTTTTCATTTCTCACAACTCTCAAGCCCGAAGGAATAGTTACCTCTTCACCAAATGCATCCAAGTAGGGAGATGGCCAAGGAGCCTGGCGTGCAGACCTTTGAAGCAGAATTGTTGTTCTCTGTTGTAACAAGACTATATCATCTCCACAAACAAACAGCAAGCACAAAATGAAAAATAAAAGTTCACATGAAATGGAACAAGTTCATGTAGAAGTACCCTGATCAGCAAAAATACACCAATACCAGCACCACATGTCATTGCATGAGTTTGGCATCCACTTTCTCTATAAATAAGCAAACAAAATTGATGTCAAAAAAGCAAATTTAGCAAGCTAAAATGATATGAGCATATAGGTTATCATATGACATCTAAACCAGCATGCTTCTTGGGGCAATGTCAATAAACCAAAATAACAGTGACGACCAGTTTGCAGAACATGAACCTGCAGCATGACTTCCAGCTTGGCGAGCATAATCTGCCACATAAAAGGCATAATGCAGGCTTCTCAAGAGAAGATTTGCAGTCAAGGCAATGTTGTTTTATATACCTGATGAAATGCAGACAACTTTGCATCAATTACATTTTCACACCCCCAAAAAAATGAAGGAAAAGAATAAGAAAACAGAAAAGAGGGGATCTTTGTAAGCATCTCTAGAGAGAAAAGCTCAGAACAAACCTTTGCAAGAGGTCCTGATAAACATGAGGTAGATGCATTAACTTAAATGGAACTGCTGGGGTGGAGTACAGAAGACCTTGAAAATTACGAGATTCGAAGTCTTTACAAAAGTGATAGAACCATTTCAAAACTAAAGAGCGTGTCATTTTATCCTTAAGAAGAACATCCATTGATGGAATCTTAAACATGTCCTGCAGTTTTTGAATTTCAGTAAGCTCCATGGTACTATTGATAATGTCATTATTGGCATGAGATGATCCATCCAACCCATGACCCCTATCACAGAAGGGTTTGGGAGCAGAAGAGTTCAGTAGTTTCCAAAGCAATGCACATCTACGCAAATATGGAAAACTGAAGCTACGAATTGTATCTTCAATGTTACGTGAAGAGTCAATAAAATGGGAAACAAAGTAATGCTGTGCACATTTAGATTCTCCCATTGCTCTGGAAATGTCTGTAATCAAACAATCATCAAGGCCTAATCCACTTATTTTGTTTTGATATTTACCACAATATGTAATTATGCCCTGCATTATATCAAATCATATCAAAATTAGAATATTGATCTGCATGGTATCTTGCAATTTGAAAAAGGGGGAAACATGGATTGTCATAACACACCTGTGCTATACAAACAAGGTAGAAGAGGTGCACAAGAGATAAGAATGAATCTTCGCATGATAAAAATGGGCTTGGAAGACAAAAGAGAAGCCACATCATTGATGAAAACGGGTCACGAGAAAGGACAGGATCAGAAGCTCGATTCCAAAATTGAATCTCAGTGTATGATGCTTCTTTCTCAAGATGTTTCAAAATACATAACATGTTACCTGTGAAACATAGCATCAATTACCGGCAAATAAGTATACAATGTGAAGAAATGACTACAGTTGTACACAGGTTATTTGTAATTGACTTGCATAAATATGATGGAATTGAAACTGATAACTTAGGCACAGCATGTCTAACAAAGAAAAATCCAACATCCACAATTGCATGTTTTATGAAGATAAAAGAAAGAGTTTGTGAAGAGAACGAAAAAAATAATATTGGATCGTTGTAATTTTAATTAAACATCCAGTCAAATATCTACTCTTTGAGTTCCACTCCTATCTACCCCTTCCTCTCATGATGAACCCAAAGATAGTATAAAACCTCTAACACCTCTAATCTTTTCAGAAAGAGAAAATATAAGTTCAAAAAATTATATAATGACAATGGCAACTGCAGATATATGAAGGGCACAATTGAAAATTCCATACCTCCACTTTGGGAAGTGTTACTGGGATATTCTACAGAAGCTGCAGAGCTGATAGACTTCGTAAAGAGTTGAATACCTCTAAATCTTTGAAGCACAAGAAGTGTATTTTTACTTCGCATGCTTTGTACAATTCTTAGCAACAAGGACAATATAAATCCACTTGAAGACTCAAAATCTTTGTATAAGGCATCAAGACCATAGGTTGTAGTCATATATGTCCTTCCACATCGTGCGGCAATTTCAGTTGATGCTAAGGAGTACTTGAGAGTGTCCCACAACATCGTCATCGTGTGGCTCATTCTGACAGATTTGGAAGATCTATCAAACTTCCCAGCGCAGAACATTTTTGAGAGCTCACGTGCCACAGATTTGAGATTTGGTCTTATTCTAATATTTTTCTTTAAGGGCAAGGCTTTGAGAATTTCACCCTTCTCAACCTCATCAGCAGCAGACTGCAAGAGAGATAAAGCTTGCTGAAGGCGAAGGGAATCGATCTTTTCATCTGATGCTAACAGGCCTGCGGCATAAGATGGACTAGATATCATAGGCTGCTTCCAAACCTTCTGAACATCCCTTGGTAATGCAGGTAATACAGAATTTGCAAGCCGGCGACATACAGGGCAGAGGAATTCCCCCTGACAAACCAAATTCATGAACTTGAGAAGTGAGAAGAAAAGACAAAAACAAAGGTTGTCCATTACTTGAAAACTAAGAAAAGAATAAGCAAACAAAACATCTACCTGATCTGGATCTACTATATGACCTCCTTCAAAAACAATTCTTCTAACAAATCTGCATGGAAAAATTAAAGAGCAAAACTTAGCTGGCAACCCAAAATTAGAGTAATGTTTTCCAGTATAACAATGCAACTGATTTTGGGATAAACCCTAAGCAGATTAATGCACTTAATACACTGAGATGAAACTTCGGTTCATTATAAAAAAGAAAATATTTTAACTAACCAAAAACATAAAACAAAATAGAAAAGCTCTATCTCAAACACTAGCTTTTCTGATGAGAAGGACATAATTATTCATTTGCTAACACAACCCCGCATATACCTGTGCTGACATCTGGGATTTACCACATATCAGCATCTCACACATACGAGTAAAGATAAAGAAAGATTAAAAAAACATGTCATAATAAATGTAGCCAAAAAACAGTTACCTCTCCTTCACCGATTCTAAATAGCGATCAAGGCATCCCTGATGCACGGCATGTCCACAGGAAGACACAAATATTCCATCACAGCCTGCAGGGCCAAGTCCATCATATGCTGGAAGCTGATTATTAGATGCCAACTGTATCCTATCATTGGAAGGATTTTCGGAGGATGAAGAAACTTCAGCTGATTCTCTTGAAAGAGCAGCTATGTATTTTCCAAGCAATATGGATTCAGCCTCTTTACTTCTTTCTGAACGCCTTTCAGCAGCAGAAAAGCCATCCTCGTCATTCATAAAATCTAATTGCAGAAGATGATCATGCACATCTCTACGAATGGAGAGATACATTTCCTCTTCCAATTTTTCAAAGTCATATGCATTCCTCTCCTTTCTCTCATTAGATCTGCATGGCACTTGAATATTTTTCACAGAAGGAAAACGAGCCTTGACGAATTCTAGAAAAGCATCTATCTCCACTCCATTAACTGCAAACTCATTGACTGCATCCTGAATCAACTGCACTATCTGAGAGGATATATTTTCCTCTGAACTACCTGAAGAACTGTTTGTTTCAGCTTGAGCGATTAACTTGTTTGCCAGGACAGAGACATTCTCCTTATCTGACAGACGAACTTGCTCCCATGATGGAGGGGCTCTGTCTACAAAACTCAAAAGCCTAGATTTCTTGTACCAAGCACAGTAGATTGGCATAATCAGTCAACAATAGAGGAATATTTCTTTTAATTGACTCAATAAGGTTACACAAAAGCAGATGGTTACCTGGAGAAGAACCAAGAAAGATACAGGATGTTGGGAATTGTAGTCGTGGCAAAGCGAGCAAACATCCAGGGCAGGTTCTTCAGCATCATGACTAACATCTTGGTCAGAAATTTCAGATTCAAATTTTGAATGATCATCCTCAGTGGAATTAATGTTTGCCAAAAACTTTGACTGTTCAGCTCTCATTTTTGCCTGCATTAAAAATAAATAAATAAGAGACGAAGTCAGCCTAGAATAGTTTGTTCAACCCAAGCTAACATGCATGAGACTATAACAAAGTTAAACTGTTCTAACTGGAGCCTTTGAACAGTGAAAACTAACAACCTTATGTTTGCTTGCAGAACATTAGAAAGTAATGCATTCAACAAAAATAATGTATTGCTTTATAAGCTTTCTGGGGGATTTTAGTATAAATCATGTTTACAAGGTTACAGCCTGTCTGAAACTTAAAAAAATGTAAAGCTTGATGTCTCACCATTATAGCTGCTTGTCTCTCTCGAGCTTTTGCTTTGCGTTTCTCACTATCAGAAGCTGAACCCGATATATGAATGTCATCATTAGTTTTTGGCAAATGATTGATAACTTCAGGTGCAAGTTCTTGAAGTTTTCTCATGCACCCCGAATCAATCTCAGCAAACTTCTTCAACATCGTCTCAATCAATGAAGACAGGTTGCAATTGCCAACTTCCAAAATGTTGTCCATGTTTTCTTTCCTATGCATCCTCATTAGGGAAACAAGAAGTGACAACAAGCTGTGTGAGCCAGCACCATTAAGTAATGCCTCTACAATTTCTTCACCAGCAAGAGCTATCACTGGAACAGGATCTCCAATTAAACATGCCCTATCACCAGATTCCCGCAGCTGAAAAGAGATATCTAATGCTAGTGAGAGCAAGTGCAATGCAGATAGAAGAACACCATCAGGAGCACGAGATTCAGTCAATTTGTCTGTAAAGACAGCATAAAATAGTACTGCTCTGACAATTTGAAGGAGCATTTTACAAGTAGCGACTCCGGCTATCCCCTTAAGGGGTGGATAAATAGGCACCCACTTTGGTAACTGAGTGGTAAATGCAGAAACACTACAGAAACACTGGTATCTTTCTTCTGCCACTTGCAAGTCCCTTAAGCTCCAGCGAGGATGATACAAATCCAGCTCTTTCCAAAATGTCCATCGCAGAGAATATTTACCCTAAAATCAGAAAATCAGCATGGCTAACACAGAAACACTAACAGAAGATCATGATCACAATAACAATAAAAACCTGGTTAATGCCAGATGGATTGGAATACTGGGCAATGGTATCCAAAATTTCCTGAAGCTGATCAAATTTGGAAAGGTCACGAGGGAGAGATTTGACCAACTGGCTATGGGTTGCATCTCCAACAACTAACTTATGAATCAACTCTCTTTTCACACTTTCAGCTGTACCAAGTCCACAAAATCTCCTTTCTTTGACTATTTGTATAAGAAGAGTGAGCATCTCCTGCAACAAAACTGGTTCAAACCTGAAAAAAAAAATGGTGTTACTTGAGAAATGCTGAATACCATTGAATGGAATCAATGTAGAATTAGACTTGCAATCAATCAATGAAAACATCAAATCTGACATGTACACAATGATATAAAAAATTTATATCCAAAATTGCCAGGCCTGTTGTTCAATCACCGGAACAATCAACCAAAAGGCCCAAAGCAAAAATAATTCATGAGAAACGAGCATCTCTTGAAGCATCTAATAAGTGATACTGCACTAAAGGCAACTACAACATTCCAAACATGAGCTATGTAATCAGTGTGAGCATCGTGAAAAGATGAGGACACTATACAAGCAGTTCATAACATTATGGCATGTGCTCAGCGTATCATCAATGCAGTTAGAAGTGTTCTTTGCCTCAATATGTGATGTATAATATCACCTAGAAGATAAAAAGAGAAGGGGGATTCAAACTAAAGATATTACATTTCAGTGCCCGCTTTAAGTTACCTCTCTAGACTTGTTTTAAAAACCCACCTTGATACAACGAACAAACTTTTTTGTAAAATGCGATAGAAGTTAAGATAGTGATTACATACTCATTAGACCTCTCAGCATTTAATAAAAGGTAGCTTGACAACCCAAAGCGTTCCAAAACTCTGCTGACATATTGATCAGGTGGAGCCAATGCGGCACAGCACTGAAGCAGGAAAAGATCAAGCTCTAAATCCAGTCCCGACCTGCAATAAACACCATTTGGAATATGCTTAAGCAACAACCCCCACCATCTCAAAAGGAAATGTCATTCAAGTGAGCTAAATACAGGCACATTATCTGAAATAGATTACTATTTGACATAATTTACTAACCACCGAACAGTACGGTAGCATTCAGATGACAATAGTGCAGCATCTCCGTTTTTCTGCCACATTCCTGCATGAACTTCAGCACAAAATACCCTTGTGCGCAAAGGGTGCTCCATAACAAAGGCAGAAAACCCATATGGGTGGCACCCTCCCAGAATGTATCCAAAGAAATCAGAATATTTGGCACCGGTCATATTTGGCATTCCAGATTCTCCATAGCATCTTGCTAATGCCCTCTGTAAAAGCAGTGCGAGTAACCGATGTAATGGAATGTGAATAGATATTTCCTGTGAACTAACATCATAAAATATATCTGGCCAACTGGTCAAACTTAATACTCGCAGAGCTTCTAATTCTACTGCACATTCTGCCTCCATGGCACTATCATCGAAACCTGCAGAGTTTTGGGCATTAACTGAACCATTTTCACCAGTAATCATGGACTTACTCTCTTGACCTATACTTAGGCCATTCTCCGAATCAACGCTCATCTGCAAACCACTATTTGTGGATGAAACACCTTGCCTACCATTATCTTCAGATGAACTGGTCAGCCTACCAAAGAGAGATTTGCCTTTCCTTATTTTGGATAAGGTTTTTCTTAATGCTAGAAAATTGCTACCAGAGATGCTGCTCATACTTGGGGATAAGGTATTAAGATCAACCCCAGAAGTATTATCTACTCCCAGTGAATTCTCTATAGCCCTCAGGCACTCGTACGCTAAGAATGTTACAGATGGTGGAATTAGTTGGGAACAACTGGGCTCTGATTTAACTTCAACAGACATTAGTGTATATGCAGTAGCGCCACTCCTCCCAGTTGCACTACCTGCTGAGCTTTCTTCTGATATCCGACCAACTTTTGCATGTCTCAGGTCATCAGTGTCATCCATATCCATATCTTGTTTGTATGTATTCAAAAGTGTCTCGTCAACTTTCTCTTCAAGTGCAACAGAAAATGCTCCAGTTACCAAAAGAACGTGAATGCTGGCAATACAATGACATAAACCGAAAGGAATGTGCATGTTATCATTTTCTTCTTCTATATGTATGCCTGTTTCTCTCTTCAGAGGGTTGATTCCTTGCACAAAACCCACAAGTTTAATCCAAGTTTTCAAGATATCTCTTTGACCATGAGTAACATATTTGGGAACTTCAGCATGGCTCATAACAAATCGAACATCTTCAACAACGCGTATAGTGAGTTCATACAGATTTCCCCACTTACTAACCTGAAAAAAAATAATTATGAACTACTTTGCTGAAAATCAGAAGTTAAGATCGTTTTATTACTAATGCAGCAAGCCTAAGCAAAATTGATGGTCTATATGAAAAGATCTATGTATATAATATAATTCATTACTTCAGGAAGAGGACAAAAAGACACCAAATCTTACTTAGCACGAGAAGGCATACACATGATCTTAGAAGCAATCAAATTATCTAAGATGTATAATAGTTAAAAATGATACAATGCATGATACCAACAATTACCCTGTGCTACAATTCCACAATTGTATCACAGCAGTAGTGAACAATCAATATAGAAGATTAAAAACAGTCGTATAAGAAGATTACAAGTAACAACAAATAAAAAAGACAATAGACTTGTCTTTCTTAAACAGAGATAATGGATGAGAATCTCCCTTCAAGCATCAAAATGTTAAATAGTGGAGTATATGAGTATGTATCTAGGAAAGTTAAGTTTTCAATAACTTTAAATATAGATATAAAAGGGAATCGAATTACATGTTTACTATCAAGACTCTATAAAGGAATAGCATATGCCTATATACATTACCGCAGACAATATTTTTGTTTCAGACATAAGTCACTATAGAAACCAAGGTACTGCAGTGCAGTTCTAAGAATTGCACCATGTGATGCATGAGTTTATAAACAGGCGCATATAGTTACTTGCAGAATGGGAGGAATTTGGCATGTACCTGCAAACGGCCATCTTCACCTGCACAAGAAACAAAAATGTCTCTCAAACATCCCAAGAGCGTAGTCAGCAGATTTATTTCCTTCACCAAACGTGGAGTAAGAGTTGGCACCGTGAAGATTTGGACAGAAAACGTAGGCAGTAGCTGATACTTAGTGAAAGCACGATCATTATTCTCTTTGATGACTTCATTCACAACAACTGGGTAATAATCTAAAAATACTTTCGCAAACTCGTACTTAAAAACAGGTTCTCCCAGCAATTTCAGGAGCAACTCGTGAAGCTTTTTCACAACAGCTTCACTCAAGAATCTCTCTGCTTTCACTAGAATCTCCAGTAAACCTCCTGAAGATGACAACCTCCTAGAAACAAAACTGAGCAAACTCTCACTGTACTTGCAAAATTCTGAAAGCATCTCAACAGCCACAAAAGTTAGCTCATTTGCAACCTTCTTAAACTGTATAGCTCGATCACCAGTTCTAAGAGTTCCCTGACAAATAGCTTCAGCGTACAATAGCTTGTTCTTCCAGCAAATAAAAAGTGCATCAAGGACAGGCCCAACAGAACGTGCAAGCTCTTCTGGAAGGGGCTGTATCTGCTCAGCACCTTTATGCTTCGAACAGAAGCCCTCACGTTTCCATGCCGTCACATCCCCACAGTCACAACAACCGCCACCTGTATATATGACAGAATAATCATGGCCCTCATGGTTCCCATTCTGGAAGCAAGGTACACATATCGCACATGTCGGGTCATGCTCGCATGTCCGACAACGGTATGCAATATCATTATTTCCCCACACAGCTGCACAAACACCACGCTGACCAACACTCATTTCAGAAAGGAACTTAAGCGCTGAAACTGGATCACCCTCAAACATCAACCACTGTAACCAAACCATGCTTTCTCGAAACCGACCTTTCATGCCCACCGAGGTCTTTTTAGACCCAGCTGCCTTAGCTTGCTGGAGAGCCTCGGCCACCTCTTCATCTGTGGGTAATATTGCAGATACCAGCTCAGGTATCAACAACTCATTACCCTTGACAAAATCAACCAAACCAGCTTGATGCCTCTCGAGCAGCTCCCCAGGAACTCCATGTTGAGCAAGTCTCTGGTATCAAAACAAAATAAAGTCAAATTAAAAACACAGACACCAAATTAAACTAAATTAACAAAACCAGAACAGGCTAAACAATTCTCAGTCAAATTCGGGAGTAAGCACTTTAACATCGATTCATCACACTTGGTAAAATAAAAAAAAGCACCACAACCACAATTGAGGCATTCCAACAAAATGGTCAACTTTCTCCACTCAATTTCACCATAATCGACAAAACCCAATAGCCAAGCTCACATTTTTAACAGTTCCCAGCTAATTAAAAAAAATCACAATTCACTGATTCGCAGAGCAAAACGAAACAAAATCAAAACAACAAAGACAAAAACCGTACGCGAACGATTCGATCGCGAGGCTTGAGAGGTGAATTTGAATCCGGAGGAGCATCGATGTCCATAGGATCCATGGAGGAGCTCCACCACCGACACAACAGCCAGTCTGCGCAACACCAACACAACAAGCACTGCCTCAATCGCGAGCTGTCACTCCCCAGGATTGCTCCAACAGCTCCTCGCTGTGTGCTTTGCTGCAAATACACAGTTTGCGAACAGATACGCGAGTGAAAATCAACAAAATTTGCAGGAAAAGGAAAGGTACTGTGACGGTGATGATGATTTGAAACCCTAACATGAATCAAAGATTTAAAGAAAATGAAAAAAAAAATAGAATAAAAGAGAAAACCTGAAAATTGATGCTTGGAGCTGAAGAGGTTAAGGGTTGGGTCTATTTTGTCTCTGGAACTGTCTCTCAATTCGGTAATCTTTTTGGATATAAACATTTGGTTGCGTCCAGTAACTATGAGTGCAATTCTATGAATAATTTTTTTACTTAATTATTATCATAAAAAAAAACAATTATTTTACTTTAATCTAGTTTTTACGTTTAATGTTAATTTTTATTTTAAAATAAGTGTCATATTTCTATATTTAATAAATTAGTTGTGAACATGTGTTGATAGTATTTTTTTTTATAGTAGCATGTTTGTCAGTATACTTTATCGCATAATTATAATAATACAAAAATAATTCTTAATCTTTGATGGAATGCTTTCTATAATAGCATCTTGTGTAGCTTTCCATTCGAGCTTCGATTGGGAAATCCTAACCAAACTTAAACTCATCCCGGTCTCAAAAGGAAACTAGATTTCGAACTAAATTTTGGGTTCATGTACAATAATGTTGTTTCTTTTTCAATATAGTTCAACTTGAAGATGAACGGGCAAATTCATGTTATTCGAATACATAAAATGAAGATCGAGTTTTAAGTTCTTATAAAATTGGGTTATAAGTCTTGTGTGTGACTGAAAACCTATGACTTTGTGCTTGATTGTTTGTCTCCACGTACAATTCGGATATTGACCGATCTTTTTATATTGTAATGTAAATGATTCATGTTAGTTTGATAGTACCCATATTTTTGTAGGATAATATGATAAAACTTTATATATACAATTTTTTCTATTTTAATTATAAGTTTTTTTTTACCGTGAAACATTTTTACTCGCGCACGTATACAACTTAAAATACATTATAACATATTATTATCGTTGCAAATTTATTACATATTGCGACGAGAATTGGACAATTATTTAAAAATGGAGTGAGTATTAGACTGTTTTAAAAAATATCATTTTAGTTTTAAGATCAAAGTGCAATAATATTTTGTATTGGCAAGATAATTTTGTGAAGCATCAATTTCGTATGGATTTGTAGAGACAACTTTTCCCCACATGAATTGCATGAGCAATTAGTGTTGAATATGTTGGTGGGTTTAGCTCTTTTTTCTTTATTAATCTATTATAAAGTCTTATTATTTTAGCTCCAAAATAATTGTTCATTTTAAAAGATTTGTCAACTTAATTATTATATTATATAGGTAGATATGAATGAATTAAAAAAATGTATGTAATATATTTGTTACAACAAGAATATAATGGGGCAATCCTAACTAACCCATCATTAATCTCTACTAAAATCGGATATCCCGTCCTTAAAAATAATTAGCCATTTTCCTATTTTGTTCGGCAAAAATTAAGGATTGTTTAGATAGAATCGGTTGTTTTCCCATGTGCACCGTTGTAGTATTTTTTTTTCAAATAACGATACTCATTTTAAGACAAAAATATAAAACAAACAAGAGACTCGTTTTAAAATGAAAGAAGTATTTATCTAATATTTTTGATAAAAAAGAGTTTTGTATGGTGAAAAAATGTGAATTAGTAGTTCATTTCATCAAATTATACAAGTGATAAATATAAAAACCAGTGTACACCATACTTATTTTGGTGGAAAAAACATCCACAACACTAAAATTAGGTGTTCCATAGTATAGTAGTGTTTGTCAATAGATTGACTAAACATTTTATAATTACAAGTTTTTGATGCTCATGAAAAGGGCAAATAAGATGAAGAAAATGAAGGTGGAAGCAAGAAAACCACATGAAAGTGTCACCTAATTACACTGAACAGCATGAAATATGTACTGATATTATGACAGATTGTCCAGAAATTTGAAAGAAACTGAAATACAGGATGATCCAGTAAGATCAGAATCCAACATTTTCAACAACACAAGATGGTTTCATATAAATTAGGCATTGTGAACATGATCAAATACACAAAGTAACGAGTTACGAGGTTTCAAAGACGTTAAAAGCAGCAAAAAAGATACAACTACTACTACACGAAACAAAGATGCTGGACATGTTCTTACCGGCCACCATTAGGTTCAGCTAGCCTGGGGCGACATGATCCCATCTGCTCGAGAAACTTGGTAAGGCGCAAGTGCTTCACAGCCCATTGTTCGGCTAGTTTCTGATCCTTAGCTTCCGCGTCCCTTCTTAGTCCGGCTAATTGTTCCCTGTACTCAGCTTCAATCCTATCCAAACTCGCCTTCTGCTCTTCCCTCAGAGCCTTCATCTTTGACTCTATCTCTTCCATTTTTTCCCTTCTCCGGCACGCCTTTTCTGATTCAAGCTGTAGCTCTACTCGCTTCAGCCTCCACGCTGCTTCCTTCTTATGCGCTGCCCAAGCACGATGCCCCTCTTCTAATTCTCTGCAGCAATCCGCTAACTCAGATATCAGCATATTCTCACCAGAAGCCGGGACTGATCCATGGGATGGCAAATTAGCCAAGCCAAGAGGGTTGTTGTTCGGTCCTCTGTCAGGTTGCAGCCACGGGATAGGAGGCGAAGCAGCAACAGTTGAGGGAGACAGACTTAATGTCACCGAAGGGGATGGTGGCCTAATAACAGTAGAGGCGCCATTGGAGTTCGAAAGCCAGGGAGGAAGCATGGTTGGGGCAGAAGCAGGTGGTGGATCAAGAAAGCCTCCATTAGATGTAGCCATTAGAAATGATGCTGGGTTAGGCCGCTCTTTCACGAGCTTCTCCGCGAAAGTCTCTAGAATTTGGTCGTACTTTCCCTCGTCGATAGGCTCGATTGTCTTGTTGTTCTCCTTGTGTTCTCGTTGTTGCTTTTCTTTGAAAACTTCCCACCACTTTCCGAGTCTCTTGGCAGTACGGCCTGGAACTTCAGCTGCAATTCTTTTCCATTTGTTGCCGTGTTTGGCCTGAAGACGTATGACCAGGCGCTGCTCCTCTTCGGTGAGAGATCCTTTCTTGATGCCGGGTTTAAGATAGTTCTTCCACCTTTCTAGACAAGATTTAGCATCCCTGTGTAGGGGCGTGTTCATGCGCTGTGACACAAGGTTCCACTCCCTCGGGCCATATTGTTTCACGTAAGCACGTAATAAAGCGTCCTCTTCAGCTCTCCACCGTTGCCTTTCCTTCATTTCCATGTGCACACACCACTGCCCATTTCCTCAAACTTAAACTCTTCATAATGTATCTGTAAAATGATCAGAAAGTCTTTGTCAAGAAGAAGAAGAATATAATCTAGCAGTGCATCGGCAACGAGTTGGAAGATAATAAAGACACAAACCGAAGTAACAGAGATAATCAGTAAGAAGAGCAACTGGGACGGAGCATATGAGCATCTGACCTAGAAATAATGAGTCAAATTATTGCAACTCAGATAAAGAAAAAAATACATACTTGTGTTCTTTGTTTAAAGCACCAAATTCAAAGCATAATTTGCTTAGCTAATAAGACCTAGCATCATGAGTTAAATCTGTGTCTTGATTAAATAATAGGTGCATTAGCTCAACTCGTAACCAACAGCATAACCAAATCAAGAAATGACCTAATATTTACCAACGAAGAAATAAACTAATCTTAAAAGAACCAATAGAGTAAACTCTAGTCTTTCGTGCCATGTATAATATAATGTGCCTGAAAAAATGTGGTCCCGTTAACAATAAGAACGAAAGCATCAAGTGATCATCCAAGACAAGGTTGAATTCCACAAATTTTCAAATTATTTCAACAAAACCCAAATACAGCCCTTATCATTACAAGAAGCCCAGCGCATCAGAATGACAGAATGTACAAAAGAACCTAACTATATGAAGTAAAATAGTACGACTTAATGGGTATGTGCAGCCTATAATTGATCAACCAAGTAAATAACAAATTTGAATTCCATTATTAGAAATATCAGCATCTCCTCACAAGCAAGAGGTGAGAGGAGCATTTGATCTCCAAACCTTTACTGCTAGATCAATACTACTGTAATACGTCAGAAGATAAACAAAAACTTGATTTACAAACATAAAAAATATTGGCATGAATGTGGTTGCAAGAAGATTTAGCTATATGCACAATCTAAAGTAGCATCTCAGGAACAAAGCTCAAAATTAATGAATAACTACTCAGCAATTGATAATGAAGCAGAGAGTGTGAATGCATCAAAGGAATTCAGCCAAACTAGAACATTGAGCAAATCATTAGGTTGAAAAATACATGCAAGCAATTCAACTAAATACGAAAAAAAAATATGGAATGTGAAGCCAAAATAAATGTGGTAAAACATGGATTAAATGAACAAACCCAAAACTGAGCCTTATTAACATAACAAAGAAAATATTTCAAAGAAGGAAAAAACAGAAAAGGAAGTACAGCACCAAACCAACAAGCAGAATAATGAAATATACACAAAATAACATTAGGAATCAAGATTTATCAAACTACTAAGATTTATATTGCCTACTCATCCATAGATCTTAGAAAAGGATATAGATTATCCCCCAAAACCAGGAAACTTGAACCTAGCATCAAACTAAATATGGTAAAAAAAAAAAATTCAAACAGTCAAATCAGTCATGCAATTGTAGCATTCTTTATCATTAAAAATTAGATGAATGTGAAAAACTGAAGGTAGCCTACCTATCATCTCTTCAAAATGAGGTCTGCTCTAAACCCAGTAACTGAGAAATGCCAAATTCCATATCTTTATATTCTGGGTCAGCTAAAAACTTCACAGACTAGAAAGAGCAATTAAAAAAGAAGAAGGTAAAAACCCAAAGCTGAATAACATGAAAAGGAACACTACAAAACATAAAAATGGAACCTTTTTAGTCTAATCTTCCTTGTAGCTATGCTTTGCACTCTTTCTTATCAAGAAATGAAACAAGGGCTCACCCAACAAGCCAATGCCATCTGCTGAAGCTCAGTTGGGTCCCAAAACAACAATCCCAACAAACATTCAATGCTTTAAAAAAAAAAAGAAAAGAAACATTCCAAATCCCAACATTTTATTAAAACGCCACTCTTCTCCACAGGTCACAACACACAGCAGCAGCAACCAAAAAACACAGCAAATTATCACGAAGCCATCAACAATTACATGAACCCATGTACAGAAAAGGACTCACGTTTCACACTCAACAAGCCAAACCCAGCGAGGTTCGTCTCCGACGCATATCTCAGCGGTTGAACTTGGAAGAGGACTTTGATCGAACAGGTGGTGTGCTAAAGCCTAGAGCTTTTAAAACAGAGCGAGAAACGACACCGCTGGATACCCAAAAACCCTAGAGAGATCGAATGGTGATTAGACTGGAGAGCGGTGACAAGAGAGAGAGAGAGGAGCTGACAAAAATGGGCAAAAAAGGAGGGCACGCGAATGGTCCGAGCGAAAGGCAGAGCAGAAGAGAATAGGAGGAGGAGGAGGGTAGAGAGTTTCCGAGTTCCGATGATTACGTCGTGTAGGGAATTTGGTGTCGTAAGCGATCGAGAGGGCCGAGGAAGGAACAAGAGAAGCAGAGAGAGAGAGAGAGAGGATGGGTCTGGAACTACTGGTTGGTTGGTTGGTTGCTTCTGTAGAGAACAGAGTACTACTACAGAGAAGAGATGGTCACCTCAAGAA
>JAYMTA010001662.1:0-19122 GCA_036897625.1 Pelargonium cotyledonis
GGACGAGCTGGCATTTGCGCTGACGTGGCAGTCACAAACCGGCTACAGCAGGTCAGTTGGACTTTTTTGCAAAAAATGGTAAGATAAAAGTTGGAAACTAGACAAAACCCTAATTGAGAGCTAAATTCAAAATACGGGTAAGTTTAAGGGGTCCTGTAACATTTTACTCTTGTTATTTTGATATTGAGTCAGAAAGGCGCATCGCATATTAAAATGATTTACATTTAACCGCATGCTACAATTTGTTTGACTTAATTGTATATAAAAAAAATCAACAAGTTAAAATGCTATTTTTTTGGTATATTTATATGCTTGCATGTACGTAATACAATTTTTTTTTATGTGAATGCATGTTGCATTTTTAGCCAACTTATATCAATATATGCAACCGTTGATCAAGTAGGTTGTAAAAAGAAGATTTCAATATGCAATTACATATTAATCAATTACAAGTTTAAAGGATAGATATTGAAGACTAAGTCAATATTATGGCTTGCAATAATAAATTAATTAGACACTCATTTCTATTCATTCATTATTGATTGAATTAGTTTGTGGGAGAGACCTAACATTGCATTTAGCTTGATCCATATATAATTATCATGTATTGCAATGATGGTAATCACATGTATTATGGCACATAAACAACAAAATTAGATTAAATATTTCATAAAAAAAAGAAGAAGATTTGATAAAATATTATCTAAATAATGTATTCGAATACACGTGTTCCATTACATGCGGAGAGTGCATGTTCATACTTAGATAATTTAAATATAATGTAGTTTTTTTCTAATTAATAGGATTAATAACTCAAACTAATCATTATAAAAAAAATAATAATAATAACTCAAACTAATCTACAAAAATATGCACCCATAGATCTATTTATGGACCGGCCAATACGAAGTATGAGATATAAATAAAAACATAGTAATAAGAAAGTTGTGACTCCCGCTCTCTTTTTTTTACCAATATAGGTAATCGAGGCCATCAACATTTGTGGCTAAATTTAGTGCTAAATTGTCATTTGTATTTTAAGAAATGACTGGAAAGAGGAAGAAATTAAGAAGATTTTAAATATTAGTGAATATATGTAATTTTTCTGAAACCAGTGAGTATATGTAATTAAAGATAAGTTTATGGCTACTTTGTAAGTTTTTTTTGGTTAAATGATTTTATCTCTCACTGACATTTTTTTTTTGGTTCTAGTCCCCTAATTACAGTTTAGCATGGTTTGAGTCTCTGGATTTCTCTAGTTTTTAATTAAATCTACGTTATCGGTTTAGCCGGTTTTGATGTGCCACGTCAGCTTAGGAATACATATCATCATCATGACACCTATGATATTAGTTCATGTCAGTCTCCAGTTGTGATTGATAGAACGAAAACGTTTTATTTTTTGAGATAACCATACCCGAAACGATGTTGTTTTGACATTCTTACCTCAAAAAGATGAAATGAAATGCTATTTATGATAGTTAGAGTCTGACAAGTGTTGTTGATGTGGTATAAAATCTTAGGTGACATGATGAGTGTCTTTTCAAAATCGAATATAACCAATAACATGAGTTTAGGTCAAAAACACATTGGAATCCATGGGCTTTAAACAAGCTAAACCTTAATTAGGCGCCAAAGCTATATAAAAAAAAAGTCAGATCATGAGAGTCAAAACTAATTAATCATCTTTTATGTAAGTTTCAATGGAAGCAGGATACACTACTACGAATGCATGTTTGATCAAACGGTTTAAGCACTTTACATTTTTTTTAAGTACTGATTTCGAGCCTCATTGTAAATTTACAGGAGTGTGCAAATGGCTGTTTTGTGGGCCTTACATAATGCAGTTCTCTAGTGACTAGTGAGGGCATACAATAATAGTTATAGGGTTGTTGACACTGTATCTGTATGGCCTTTTTGGGACTAAAATGGACCTTTATAAATATCATACTCTAAATAAACTTATCTTTATATATGCACAATTGGAGGTTTCAATTGGAAGTTGAAGATCATGTGACAACAGTTAAGGTACCTTGTTTGGAATACAACAAGAAAAAGAAAAAGGAAAGTGACCTAGTTGGTGGATCTCTTCTCTAGCTATAGTTTAATATAGTAAAGCATTGTTAGGCAAAAAGAGAAACCATTGAAGATTTCCTATAGTGGACAATTTCCATCTAGCCATAAAGTATTTTTGAGATCTCTCCCCACAAACTAAAGTGTGGATAAAAGGGGAAAATATGAAAATAAATATGATGATATGGACATTGAGGTGTGAGATTTTTATTATATCTTAAATGATCATTTTAGTTTTTATTTAGTTTGAAGCTTGGACACAATAGAGGGATAATTTGGTGAGAAGTAGCTTAGGTTTTGTTGGCATTTCAAATAGGGGGAAATATTATTTTGGTACTATAACTTTTATCAAGCCGAGCTAGAAGCCATTAATTCAGCCTTATTGTTTGCTAAAGAGCTTAACTTACATAGTATTAACATTTTGTGTGACTCAGTGAATGTATGCAGGGATATATCTCGGCGTCGTTTTAATGGAAAGGAGGCGTGGAACAATGGAGAAGAAGCTACTGCTTTGCTTAGTGTTATTCCCGTTGTTTTTTGTAAATGGGTAACCCGTCGACTTGTGGCGGGAGCCCACACTCTAGCACAAGTAGGTAAGCTCGGGTTTTGTAAGGCTTGGTCCAATTTAATTTCGTAATATAAATATGATGCTATTATAAAAAAAAAAACTTTTATCATAGTTGTAATGCATGAAATTTTAATTAGCCATTCTTAGCCATTAGTCTTGAAATTTAGTGTGTACACCATAAGGCTAGAGTCTTTAAAATGCGTACAACTCAAAACTTGGTTAAATATTTAAAAAAACTGAGGGACTCCTCATTATAACCTATAATATTTAATATATATTAGAGAGGTCCCCATGTGACTAACTTATCAAGAAGGTCCTAATGGATAAGGGATCTCTCAAAAGTATCCAAGAGCCAAGCAACCCATAGTTGATGCGTATGCTGGATTTATGATCGACTAAACACAATAAAATGTTTTTTTTTTTGGTCCACATGGCAGGGTAAATAATTTTCAAGTCTAGAGTCATGAGTCTTGAAGGCAAGAGCTTGAAGATAATGTCATTGGTTTAGGTTTTTGGAGCTTGCACAAGATTGTACATCATCAACTGGAAGCTCGAAATATTGAGTTGAATGTGAGAGTAAAAATATACTATGCAGGAATTTGAACAACTTTGTACAAATAAAATTCTAGAACAAGAATGTAAAGACTTAAGTGAAATGTGTAAGAATAAGATCATCTTCCTCTTATCAAGAAGTTATTGCAAACTGAAGTGGGTGGCACGATCAATATCATAATTTATTAGTGAGAATGTGGGCCCCAATGTGAGTTCATGGAGTGTCCTTTAAGTGTACCCTTTCCATTTGTGAAATTAAGTTTTGAGACCTCCACCTTTAACAATGGAAAAGAAACTGAGCTCTAGAATTGTCCACTTTCCCAATGAAATATCTTAGTGATAAAACATGTTCTAGAAGTGACATCAACCATTTCCCCTATGCTAAGCATGTAGGCATGACAACTTTCTTGGGATTGAAGTGTGGCGACTTGGCTTTCCTTACGACTAAGTGTCAAAAGTATGCTTTTCTGATAGACGAGAGAGCTCTGGCAAGTCTCGTAAGGGAGAGGAAGCCGCAGAGAGATTTGAGGAATTTTCATAGTGATTATAGAAAATGACGAACTCCCGTGAGATCTAGGAAACCTTGACAAGATAAAGAAGCATTGGAGTCTTGAAGTACATATTCAAAGAGATGAACGAATGAGACCAAACAAAAATAAGAACGAGCAAGTTTATGAGAGGTGAAGCTTAGTGCTACAACCTCTCTAATTGGTGTAGCACGGAGGCAGACAAACAAGACATCCATTGTTGGAGGTACACGTGGATGGGGGAGCTTGCACGAGACAGTCTTGCACAATTTATAGAGAAAATGTTGATATTCTTTTACGATTTATTATACAAGAAAACCTCACACTCACACTTATAACTCACACATATATTATAATTTCATACCACGCTTATGAGGGGTTTCAAACATGAGTCATCGAGCTTGCACCCAGGCCTTGCTACTACTTGGTCAAGTAGATGGTAGAAAGAAGGTTGTTGAAAGTATGTCACCTGAAATTAGTCGATTGTAAAATAAAGTTTATAGACATAAAATTTTCCTTTTTGGTGTTGGAGTTAAGGCCTAAACTAAATTCAGCCCCTAGCAACATTACAACATTAGATTGGGAAAGCCCAAACAACAACGACCCGAACCGACAAGTAATAAATGAAATGTGTAATGTGGAGTCGACTGTAGCAAAGGCAAAGGCAAAGGCAAAGGCAAGGGCAAGGAACCCAAAAAGTCTTCTAAAAAGTGGTTGAACAAAGTAATCAATCGCCAAACGGACCTTCCCGTCTCCTCCTCCTTCTCCTCCATTTTTCTTATTTTTCTCAACAAATTCACCAAAAAGATCCTAATCGGATTATTAAAAATTCACTTTAATTCCTAAATTCTGATTCTTGGCCAAAAGGTGAATCAATCGAATCATGTTTTTTCCCACCTCAATTTTTGGTCGGATTATTGTTGTTCGGTGACCTAAATTTCATTTCCTGTTCACAGATTTTGATTTTGACCCACAGAGGTGCGACGTACTCCAGCTCCGCATCGCCATGGAAAACGCACAGGAAGAAACCACCAGAATCTGCGGCCACTGGTAATTCTCGTGAAAAACAATGTTACTGTTTTGCTGTTGTGAATTTAACCATTTTTGGTGGAACTGTGTGAATTTGTGATCTTCCTCTTTTTGTAACCTCTTTGTTAGCTTATTGCACAATATAAATTGACAATCTTTTCGTAATTTGTAATGCTCAACTTCAAATGAGTTTGAGGCATATTATGTGTATTGATTTGTTTGAGTGTCGTGGGCCGAACAAATATTGGATATTTTGTTTTGGAAAAACTGGAAATTCGAATACGGAACCGGATTTAATTGAATCTAACAATGCACTTCATGAGAATCACAATTCAAAAGCCACAGTTAAAATCTGATCAGGAGTCTTGTAACATCTCTACTGATTCCATGTTTGTTATAGTGTGGTGATTCGAACTTAGAAGTCTTGGAAACTGTCTTAATTGCATGTCACATACCATCTGATAGTTTTGGCTAAATTTGCTGATCTTTCTGAATGGTTAAAATGTTGGCATATCATGACATTTGAGAATTGTTGTAACGTTGCTGGGTTTATATATGCTGTACCGCTAGACTAATATGTCAGCCTTTTATGGTTATACTGGTATTATGGTTCTTACCTAGATTCAATTTGCATTTTAATGCTGTATATTAATTTAATTTAGATTGTATTTTCTGTCTTTGTGTTCACCTAGACTCATATATACAATTAAATCTTACCAGTGACTGCAGTCTCCCAGACTCCTACTGAAGTGCTAGAGTAAAAAATTTCTTTCTTCTTCTTTTTGTCTTAATCTCTATATTTTCCTTCTTTCAGTTGTCTTAATCTTTACATTTTGGTTTAGGCTAAACTAAACCAATGAGAAGGTGACACCTATTTTAGTATCACTCATCCCCCATGAATTTGTGGGTCCGGAGCGTCCAACTGGATCTATGATATTTTAATAAGGTGTTTAGATTTCATTGATGGCTTAGGCTAAGCTAAAATTAGTTTGGCTTAGGCTTCTTACTTTCTCTCTCTCTCTCTCTCTCTCTCTCTCTCTCTCTATTTATACACATATACGTTGTCGGTGGTACAAATTGGCTATTCTAACTAGATATGTTTTAGTCTTTGAAATAGTTCCTAGGTTTCAGAGGCAGCTCATTGATTATTCTGATGAGTAATTTGTTTATGTGCCGCAGTGACAGAGCTATTCCTTCCACAAATATTGACTTGCATTTTGCTCATTGCTCTCGCAATCTCGAGAAATGTAAAGTTTGTGCTGATATGATTCCAAAGAAACATGCTGAGGAACATTACTCCAATACTCATGCTCCGGTATGTGTGTTACTCTAAATTTTGTTCTTTTACCCCTAGAAGGCTTCCTTGCATTTAGTTTAGCACAATATCTTGCTAGAACGAAAAAGAAATGTAATTATTCGGTATTATATTTTAGGGTGCATGATGCACCCTGAGGGTGTCTAGCTTCAAGATGTAATTATTCGCTGAAACATTTTGTAAAACTGTAATGAATAATGAGTTATAAAAATGTTTCATTGAATTTTAAGTATATGTAAAAGGTCTCTGCCTTAACATACCTGCATAATATGTTATGAGAGTATACATGCAGCATTGATCAGTTTTTCATTGTGCAGTTCAGAGTTATTGTTTTTAAGTTTATTAAAACTGTATTCAAAATTTAATTGTAGTGTTCAACAATGACAATAATAATCAAGCTACTTCCAAAACAATGTTGGAGATCTTGTTCTCTTATTCACCTCCTCCATTTTGTCCTATACTCCTATCTAATACCATCTCCTTTGTTAAGTTTTGCATTATCAGATTTCATCTTTTCATGTTAACTCAAGTTTATCAGTATCCCTTATAGTTTCACCTAACAAATTCCCTCGCCTTTCCTTAGTCCTTACAAGGTCAGTAACAGTAACCTCCCTATGTTGCACATGTTCAACCCACCTTAGTCAATTTTCCTTCATCTTATCCTCAATTACCTAACTCTAGCCATGATAGCCTCTTTTCTTATAGGGATGATTTCACGAGACTTCCATGTAGTTTTCACTTAAATCACATAACCCCTTAAAGTTTATTTGTCATTATCTAACCACCTTGATCTACTAATAACTCAATTTGTAAGTCAAAGATAACATAAAATAAACATGTGTTTGTCACATGCCCTTTTTTCTTAGAATAGCCATTAAACTCTTATGTAGTTATATTTTATTTGTTAGTGTTCTTCATACTCTTCTTTTTCTTCTTGATGTTGGTAAGAGTAAAAATTTACCCATCCATTAATTTCATCATGTGTTCTTGGCTTCTTACCAAAATTAAGATGGAGTATGCAAGTTTTGCTTTTAAGTCCCAAGAATCTCATTACAATATAAGCATATTTCATATTTGGAACTTAAAAATCTGAAACAAATTCAGAACAAAAATATGCTTTTAGATCTTAAACAAATATTCAAAAATAAAAAACTTACTGAGAGAAGATAGAACTCATAAAACAAAAAGTCCAAAAATCTTAAAACAACAATAAAAATAAAAATAAAAACTCTGAAACAGAATCTCTTAACGGTGGCAAATGGGCTAGAGGAGGCATGGCTTGGCTGGGTTGATTAAAAAAACTGAAAACCCTAATACTTAGCTGTAGTGCTGAAGCGGATCTGGTCTTGACCAGCTTTGGCTCATTCGGTGGCGGCAGAAGCTCCGGCAATAAGAGCGGAGTTTCCGGTGAGAACTACAACTAGATCTGGTCTTGACCATACGGCAGCAGAAGTGTGAAGTGAGGGTGGCAACATCTTGAGTTCATCGACGACTCCAGCAACATGGAGGACCGTATCTGGCTGAACGAGATCCGACCTTTTAACTCTCTTTCCCCCTCTGTAACTAGCTCTGTGGGGCAGCAAGGTCTGTCCCAGCAAGGAGCGGCGGATGATGGCATTGGCAGCTCCCTCTCTCTGTAATGGAGACGAAAGTAAACAGTTTGAGTTATTGTAATAATGAGGGTTTAGATGATGACAAATATAGTTCAGTGGGTAATGGGATTTAGGTGATAATTGTAAGGGTTATGAAATTAACCCTTCCTAATATTATTCCTCTTAGTATCAGTAGTCTACACATCTGTATGAAATGTTTTTATAATTTTTATAATTACAATTACGAATTTGCCCAAAAAAAAAAAATTCAAGAATTTTGTTGATGGAAAGTCTCTAGTTATTGTCATCAAGCACTAATTTTTTGTGTCGTGAAGGTTATAACAAGGAAGTAGCAAAATTTCTGACTGCATATATATATTGTTTAGGTTTTCTTTCTTTTTAATCTGATTGTATTTAGTTTTCATAACAATGACCAATCTGGCCTAGTGCAGGTAACTTGTTCATTGTGCAGTGAGACAATGGATCGTGAGATTTTAGCCATCCATAAAGGTGAAAACTGCCCCAAAAGGATTGTTACATGCGAGTTTTGTGAGTTCCCATTGCCTGCTGTTGATCTAATGGAGCATCAGGTTGTCACTTCTGTAGTTTTGAACTAAATATAATATCCAATTGTGAAAAACTCTTCCAAATTGGGAGTAATCTGTGCTTTTGCTTCATAATGTTAGGAAGTATGTGGGAACCGGACAGAACTTTGTCATCTGTGCAACAGATATATCAGACTTCGAGAAAGATACAACCATGAAATTAGGTGCAATGGTATCCCTGATTCTACTGTTGGCTCTTCCAGGTAGATATACAGATTCTCTTGCTATCTTTTAACAAATTTTAGTCAGTCAATCATGCTAAATAGTTGATTGGCCTTGGGAAGTATGTTTTTGATCTGTTGTTTTTTTTCTTTTGCTGCCCTAGAAGCATAATATTAATATCGTAAGCTCTCATTGCATTTAATAATGTATTGGTAAAATGTGAAATGATTGGGATTTGGGAGTCGCTAAATATAGCACTATCATGTTGAGATTTTTACTGCTTCTGCTTGCACCTTTTATGTAATTAGAATTTCTGGAGTAGTTCAGAACCTTCCTTTCTGCCTTGGTTGTTCCATGGTTGTCATCAAAGGTCGGGATAGTAGATTGATTGAAAGAAAGATTTATTTATCTGTTATTTCTGAGGAAGAAATAGGGAGAGTTCTGTCCATCAAGATACTTGTACAGTTCAGATCATAAGTTTAGAGCAGTTAAAAATGTTGGATATTCTTTGGGTATGCATTGGAAGAAAACAAAAGTTGGAGGAGGCTTAGATTAAATCCAAGAAACAAATACTGTTCTATGGTCTAGAGCATATTCTCCGTTTTTACATCATAAAGCAGCATAGTATGTGTTCGGATATGAATATCTTGCTATTTACTTATTTGACATGCTGTATAATTCGTTCCAAACTTATGTGAAGGGATGTTAGGGAAGTTGAAAGAGACCAAGGTCCTCAAAGAAGGCCACCGCCTCCACCACAAGAGTTTTCTCGAGGACGTCTCCTGTTCACTATTGCAATAACAGGCATTGCTGTTCTACTAGGATCTCTTTTTTTCCAGAGGAAGGTGGACAGTGATCAAGTGAACTAGCTTGCAAAACGAATGCACATTGAGCTTATGTATATTAGGTTCGAAGTTATGTATTTTATTTAAAACCGAATCTCAATGTCTCGAATCATACTGGAGCATGCCGTATTGAGATAATATAATGACTGTTTATGCAAGAGTAATTTCCTTGTTTGAGATTATTTTCATAGCCTTTGTTGACATTGAATAATGTACCCTTGCTGCTACAAGGGCCTGGTTATTATTAATGCATGATTTATCTTCATTCAGCATTTTGGCTGCTTTTATTTTGATTTTCTGTTGGGGAAGGTGGTCATGCATGTTTTGTTTACTACTTGGATGTTGATCAATATTAATCAGTAATATTGTATTGCCTTTATTTATAAATAATCAATAGTAATAATATTATCTATACAAGAAGTTATATTTTATTTGTTACTCTCGGGGGACTACTCAACCTCTACAGAGTGTGGTGAGGGCAGGTTCCCTCACCTAGTCTTTGAACGATACCCCTCCGAGTCATTCTCTCATATCTGTAGATGAGTGTAGAGCCGATCTACTCGCTTTCTGAGAGACGAGTAGTCTCTATAGAGTGCGGTGTAGGCGGGTTTCCTTACCTATAAGAACACAAAGTACATGTAAGGGTGGTATAGTAGAGTGTGTTATTGCCTACTACAACCTACTCCTGACCTCATGCTACTAATAGAAAACAAAATAAGTTTCTCTTCTCCCTCTCCTATCCGAAGGCAATCTCAAGGCTAAGTAGAGCTTACCCTTAAACAACGAAAGGTTATCCAAGATCAACTGGTGGAAACCATAGTCGTGCTTGCCCAACACTTACAAGTCATTAGGAGAGCTCATTTGTTGCTTAGAACTTTACTTCCACATTTGGCAAGGCGAAGAGGTGAATGAAGAGACAATTGAGTCAGAAGCGGTCACCTTCAAAGAAGGTTGTTAACTCTTGGTTGGTTCTCTCGCATTGACAATTCACACAAAGATAGAAGGTACTGTGAAAGCCACAGTTGCTCCCACTCTGAACTCAAAGACGAGAAAAATGGGGAAACCGAAACCTATAGATCGAGATTCGTCGTATGAAAGAAATGCTATCACTTACCATCCAGGCTTTGCCACCACAACATCGGCCGCCCCTGTGTAATGGGGAAAACGAGCTCGATCTCACCGTCAATTAAATTTGTATCCATTAAATTTGTTATAATCTAATATATATATATATAATAGCAAAGACATGCTCTCTTTGAGCGACACGTCGTGCTTCTTATGATTGACATGTGTGTGTATGGTTTAAAACCTATTTTACTAAAATAAATTAAAAACATAAATTTTACCTGTTGAGTTATATATCATCAAATGATATACTGATAGATGAAATACTATTTTTTCATATTAATGTAACATAATATATATATATATATATATATTTGAAATTTGTTTGTAACCCTACACTACATATAACTAACATACGAGAGATTATACAATTTTATGCACCATAAAATAATTAAAACTAATGAATCAGAAACCGGATATCGTCGGGAGAAAAAACTAGTATATAATGACTATGACGGAAGAGTAATAAATACTTACATTTTGTTTTATTTTCACCCAAAAACTACATTTATATATTATTAAATTCTCAAAGGTGTAGACATGAAAAATTGACAATTGTCTCTTCCTCGCATGTTTCCATGACTTCCATGAACTTTTTGCATTCTCTTCTGTTTGATTCTTCCCGTTCGATACACCGAATCCGACCCATTCTGGTTCTGGTGAGCGAGCCCAGATTTTGCAGAAGATAATCAACTTACGATGAAATATTTATTCTCAAAAAGCAAGAAGAAACTGAGCTACTCCCCTGGTGCTGTGCGCTTGCATATTCGAGATCAACATGTGAGTTAATTTCATTTCATCACATTGTTAATTTTTTTTTTTTAAGAATTTTTAGCCATTGATTCTATATCTTTTTTGGCGTGTGAATTTGGTACAGGTGATGGTGGATAACAACATACTTCAAGTCACATTTTCAAAACCAGAAGGGATTGTCACTGGTATTAGATACAATGGCATTGATAATTTGCTTGAAGTTTCTAATAACGAATCCAATAGAGGGTATGATTCATTTTCATCCAGATTTTACCTCAAGTTTCCATAAATGTTGGTGAATGGATCTGATTATCAGTAATTCGGAATGTGGCATTTAAACATTGTAGGTTAGGTTATTTAGAATATGCCATTTGAACATTGCAAGTTTCTTTTTATGGAGTTGTGTACACACTTCAAACCATTTTTCGGTCACCTGAAATTTCAGATTGAATCTACTTTTTGGATTGAAAATGTAGGTACTGGGAACTCGTGTGGAATGCACCAGGAAGCGCGGGAATCGTTGATGTGTATGTGCACCCTCTCGTCTCTCTTTTACTTTAACACACTTATCATGCTCTACATATCATGGTTGGAAAATGAGGGTACTGGAAAACTGAGATTTCATCTGTATCTGTTGCATCAAGTTTACATATAAGCTAAAAATATTCCGATTTTGGTTGAAAATGCTTGCCTTTATTGAATGCTATATAGTGTCAATGTAGGCAACTTCTTACACAGCTCAATTTTTTTTTCAACCCTTATGTGTTACTCATTGCACTATTACTGTTTAAATATTCCCTAATTATTTTTATACCGCACTTGGTGGATCAAAGTTCAGAAACCGGAGTTCACAACTATTACTCTATACTACTACAAAAAACTGATGATTTTATTTATATTTTGTTTCATCTTTGTACGTATGATACTTTTGGACCAAGAACTGATTCTATGCAGGATCAAGGGCAATACTTTTAAGGTTGTTGTGGAGACTGAGGATCAGGTTGAACTCTCATTCTCAAGAATATGGGATCCTTCCCTTAAGGGCAAGGTTGTTCCCCTGAATATAGATAAAAGGTTTTCACTCAAGATCACTGATAAGTTTGAGTTCAACATAATTGTGAATTACAAAACTGATGATAATGCCTATACTGTCTTCTAGGTTCGTTGTCCTTCGCGGGTCTGCTGGATTCTATTCCTATGCCATTTACGAACACTTGAAGGATTGGCCTGCTTTCCAACTTGGAGAAACAAAGATCGCTTTCAAGCTCAGGAAAGACAAGTAAGGAAATTTACTTTAACTCTTTCTATAATCAGGGAAGATTTCCATGATTCATATTAGCAAGCAGAAAAATTCAATACATAAAATGATTAAAAAATGAACTTATGATCCATGGTTTTTATTTACAATGAGAGGATTTTTTTTCTTCTTAATGCTCGTCTTTTGTTGATTTGCTAAACTGTATATCTTTCATTTAAAATTCACATGTGAAGTAGTCATTTTCTTTTGAAGAGTGTGTTTTTCTACCTTAATTGTTCACATCATAGACTCATACATTCACATGTCCTATGTTGATGCCTAAGAGTAGCCGAGTGGGGGTTTGGTAACCAAGTTTGGCAACTGACAGCAACGAAACATAGCATGGGCATAAGGGGACACGTCGTGTCCTTCATGTTAGGCAGATCATGAGAAGAATCGGGCTCCGCAACCAAGCTTGGTAGCTAATAGCGGCCTCACAAGACACGCTGTGTCTCACTTAAGACTCGCTGTTCTCTTCTTTTCTTACATCTGGAAAAGCCTTCCTTTTGACATGGCTCCTTTTGAGGGTCTGATTTAAGGCTGTTTCAGGGGCCTGACCCACTTCATGGGGCTCCTAATGGGTGAGTTTGCAAATCTTTGACTATTTAACTTGACAGGGCCAGGGGTGGTGTAGCGGTCTTCGTACACTTGTCTGTTGGAGAGGTTCCAATTGAGGCCCAGATTTTTGTATGCATCATCACTTATCATTGACAAATAAGAGATAGAATTATAAGAATGAACAAAATAGAGACAAAATAAATAAGAAGATAAGAGAGAGGATTAGGCAAGGAAATCGATGAAGTGGACACTAAGAGATGGGGAAAGAATGTTATGTGAGGGAGAAAGAAGTGCATATGAAAGGACTGTATCTTTTTTCTTTTGCTTCATTTTTTAAATAAAAAAAGGGTTGTATCATGGCGCGCAAAACAGGATCACAGGCATGTGCAAGAGTGGACTTGGGTCTGTGTCAGAATCTTTTTATTTATCCAAATAAACTCCATGAATTAGTTTTTGACATACTCAAGTTCAAACACAGTTAAGAAATATTCATTTTTTGCTGAATAAGAAACATATAACTTATGATCAATGGGTATTCTGAGCGGATAGGTTTCACTACATGGCCGTAGCAGATAATCGTCGGAGATACATGCCCCTGCCAGATGATCTTTTACCAGGAAGGTGTGAGCCTCTTGCATACCAGGAAGCTGTCGTTCTTGTCAATCCCATGAATGAAGAGCTCCTGGGAGAGGTATTCTCTTTCACTTTTACTGTCTCTTATTCTTATTTATGCTGCAGCAGAGGAAAATTTATTACACTTACATTCTGCTGTGTTCTGTTTTTAATGCACAGGTTGATGACAAGTACCAATACTCATGTGAGAACAAAGATAATCATGTCCATGGGTGGATATGCATTGACCCAGCGGTTGGATTCTGGCAAATCACCCCAAGTGACGAATTTCGAACTGGTGGACCCCTGAAGCAGATCCTGACTTCACATGTTGGGCCTTTCACCTTTGCTGTAAGGGATTGGTTTTAGACTATAGCCACTTAGAACATTTTGCAATGTATGCCAATACAGATTGCAATTAGCCTTGTTAGCTATGATTTCTATTCTTGGTTATATTAACATGAAATTAAAATGGTAAATTAGATGTTTCATAGTTCTCATTATGCGGGAAAAGATCTGGTGACACATTTTGAACTCGAGGAGACGTGGAAGAAAGTTTATGGCCCTGTTTTTATCTATCTCAATGCCGCATTTGGTGGAGATGACCCACTCTGGCTTTGGGAGGATGCTAAAATAAAGGTTTGAAAAAGAAAAAAGTAAAAATAACTTGCTGTGCAGTGGTAGTATAGTTGAATGATGTTCTTTTCATTCAAAAACACTAACAAAAGAGGATTTCTAGATGATGATTGAAGTCCAAAGTTGGCCGTACAGTTTTCCAGCTTCTGAGGATTACCCAAAGATTGACCAACGTGGCGATGTTAGTGGAAGACTACTTGTTCAAGACAGGTATGCACGTTTGCAACTGTTGAAAAATGGTTGCATTTATTCATGTGTTTTCCTTGTCTGAATAGTTTATTGTTTGTGATATTAGTCTCGGTAAAATGTGGGCATTCATTCTTGGAGCTGTTTTACTTTAGTAAAGTGAATCCAGGATATGTTTTCATCAATTCTCATATTACTGATTGAGCAATACATGTCAACTTCCTAGTATCTGAGTAACGGCTACTTTTACATTTTTCTTGCTATCTCCCAAAGTAGATAGAGTTGATCCAAGTCTTCATATTCACAATGTATAGGTATGTCAGCGATGACAATATATTAGCAAAAGGTGCTTATGTTGGGCTTGCCTCACCAGGAGAAGCGGGGTCATGGCAAAGAGAATGCAAGGTGACATTAGCTTTATCCTCTTTCCCTATACTAATTTGGAGTGCATAACAAACAGGCGGTAATTGTTTGATCGTCTTGTCATTTGTGAACGTCCTGAATATGTAGGCCAGCTTTTCTTCACAATGAATATCGGGTCCTCTTGTCTCATATCCCTATTAGGGTAACGATGGTTGTTTTAGTGTTGGCTGTAAAATCTCCAACAGATCCTATCAGGATGTAATAAGGAATCTCTAATATTATTAAATTCGTTAACATATTTAAACTAGTTGGAGATCAAAAGTGTTCATATTAATCAGAAAAAGATAGTAACCTTGTCTATTACTTATTAGGATTACCAATTCTGGACCAAAGCAAATGATGGTGGCTATTTTTCAATTGAAAGTATACGTTGTGGCAGCTATAATCTTTATGCGTGGGTCCCTGGTTTCATTGGAGATTACCGATACGATGCTGTCGTTAACATTGACCCAGGTGCCAATTACCCCAACTTCTTTGAGTTTTAAATTTTAATGGTAGTATAGACATGGCATTGTCTTAAATAGTATGTAATGTAGGTTCTGATATTGAATTGGGTGATATTGTATTTGAGCCTCCAAGAGATGGACCAACGCTTTGGGAAATTGGTATTCCTGATCGTACTGCTGCCGAGTTCTACATTCCTGATCCTGATCCCAATTATATCAACAAACTTTTTATCAATCACCCCGACAGGTTAGCATCCTTACCATAATTTAATTTGATTTAGACTCTACAGATATGATGGTGGTCTCCAAATCTATTCAGCTCATGTTCAAATTGCCCTTTCAAGCTGTTTGAAATAGCAAAACATGTACTAAAAATACTAGTAAAAATTAAACTAGCTTCTCTATAAATATAGGATAGGAAGAACAAGTGAACAACATTCAGCAAAGCGCTTCAAAACTTGAACTTTTTATCTACAAGTTCTGTGAAGAATTTCTCTGAATTATCATTACATGATTTCTAGAATTCTCTAGCGGCTGTAGCTTACTTTGGGACTGTAATCTTCTTTCTATATGTTGCCTAGTTTAAGTATTTTCACAATCTGCATTGCTCCCTCAAAGTTTTGTCAATCAATCTTTATGATCATTGCAATTAAATATTGATCCTCTTCTACGGGTCTATACAGATTTAGGCATTATGGATTATGGGAAAGATATACAGAACTATATCCAGAAGGAGACTTAGTTTACACAGTTGGCGTCAGTGACTATAGAAAAGACTGGTTTTACGCTCAGGTTCCCAGGTATCTTCTGCCTGGTCTTACTGCATGAAATGGTATGCAGTTTCTATATGCTAGATGAGATTTCAGTTTTACAGTAAATTGACATGCTTTCACATGAACTCACACTTTTTTCCCTCAAATGGGTAAGTAAGTCTGTTTGTTTTGGATGTTCAAAACTGGACTGATGGAAACATCGAATTTATTAGAGAACCCACTAGTAGAGCAACCAAAAACAGAAATTTATCGTTTGGGACGAGGAAGTATGGCAAATCTTATGTTATCATTGTAATCAACCATGCGAGAACTATCAACTTATATGAAAGACGAGAAAAATCATATTGTTAATATTTTTCTAGCTGCCTACTGTAGTCTACTTTTAGCTTTTAGTAGTTTGAGTTAACAGATTTAGCATTTAGACCTAAGTACGCTAACAGCCTTTCTCATGTTGCAGGAAAAAAGGTGACAACATCTACCAAGGAACTACATGGGAAATCAAGTTCATGCTTGATACTGTGGATCAGAGCAGTAACTACACATTGCGTTTGGCAATTGCATCTGCAACTCTTGCTGAATTACAGGTTTGCAACTTCATTGTTTGACTCAACATAGTGGGAATATTTTCCGAATTACTTTGCGTATGTCAATTTTGTGCATTGTTTAAAATGACTGTTCTCTTATAAAAGGTTCGGATCAATGATTCAAATATTGCAAATAGTCCTCTATTTACAACGGGTCAAATTGGGAGGGACAACTCGATTGCAAGACATGGAATTCACGGGCTCTACTGGCTGTACAATTTGAGTATCCCGGGCAGTCAGCTTGCTGAGGGGGATAATTCCATCTTTCTGACCCAACCAAAGTGCCAAACTCCTTTTCAAGGAATAATGTACGACTATATTCGTCTCGAAGGTCCCCCCTCTCCCCCTCCGGAGTGATATACACACACACATACATATGTGTGTATTTTTCTTTTAATTTAGGAAAATATTGGGTTGGTTTTGCAACTTAAATTGCTTGCCATTAAGGTCATTGCTTAGGATTCTATTAATTAGTTATTATACAGGAATATGTATGTTGATAAGCTGATTCGTTCATCGCACGTTGCAAACGTTTATTGTTGCATTTGGAAACAAGATTTTCTGGACAGAATGTGCTTTTCTGAGCCTATACATACATACTTATATATATATAAACATATTAAGAGCTGTTTGGATTTGGATTGTTTTTCTGTTTTCTTTGTTAGGTGACATTGTAGGTACAATTGGGAAAAAAAAACTGTAGAACAGTCTTGTAAATAGCAGAGTTTATGCATGGGAGCAAACTTGAGAAGCAAGAAAGGGCAGTGTCAAACAATCTCAAAAAGACTGTTTAGGTTAACGGATCCTATGACGTGGCAAGCTGTGATTGGACAGTCCAGAGTGCAATACAGTAATATAAAACAATGAATAGTGGCTGTCCACATAGCGACCACTGCAAGGGTTGTTTTGTTGAGACGACTAAGTTAAGAGATTAAAAAAAAGAATGCTTTATCTCCGGTTCAAGGAAACCAAACACATCCTTGTTAACAAAAACCAGCAATCTTTATCTCTACCCTTCATATCTGTATAAATAAATACCCAAACAAAACACAGTAACAACCTTATTTATAGGAACCTGGACTGCAACAATCTTTGTTTGTACCACATATACAGGACTGTATTGTTAAAAAGATACCTTATATATATACATATAGTGATTCATATCGCATCGAATCGAGTTGAAGAAGTTGCCAACACGAAGATCGATCATGTCACCTGTAGGAGTACAGTTGCTTATTCAAGACCGTAATGTAATAGCATCAACTCCATCTCTTACTTTTGCTTATTTTTGGAGTTAACAAGAACACCAAAAACATCAATTGAATTTTTGTTGCAGGTGGTGATGGACAATGGCATAGTGCAGGTGACATTATCGAATCCGGAGGGAATAGTGACTGGAATTCAATACAATGGCATCGACAATTTGCTTGAAGTTCTTAACGAAGAGACCAACAGAGGGTTCATACATACATATGTATATATATGGTTATTTTTAGTTTGTAGACACCAAAATGTTAAATTACATTATGATTTTGTAGGTACTGGGACTTGGTGTGGAGTGCACCAAAAAGTTCAGGAACAACAGGAATATTTGATGTGTACGTCTTTCTTTATATCTACATTTTAAAAGACTCGTTTTGGTCCATGACCTTTCATCTTTCGACCCAATTTCATTGTGAATTTTCGTATTCGACTCAAAATATATAGTTTTGAATTTTTTGTGTTTCGACCCGATTTGATCCATGAACTTATGAAAGTGGCCATTTTGGGTAAAAAAAAATATAAGTTCATAACAAAACCGGATCGAAACACGAGAATTCAGATACTATTTTGGGTTAGAAAAAGTTCAGGAAATAAGGGTCGAAGCATGAATTAGTTTAGGATCCAAATGGAGTATTTTTGAAATTGTGTTGGAAATGAACTGTTGCAGGATTAAAGGGACAAGCTTTAGAGTAATAGTATCAAATGAAGAGCAGGTTGAGGTATCATTCACTAGAGAATGGGATGCATCTCTGGAAGGCAAGTACGTGCCATTAAACATTGACAAAAGGTTCACATTGCTTCGTGGTTGCTCCGGTTTCTACTCCTACGCTATCTACGAGCACCTGAAAGATTGGCCTGGATTTAACTTGGCCGAGACCAGGATTGCTTTCAAGCTCAGAAAAGACAAGTAATTGTGTAACTAATTCATTAATTATTTAAGGTTGTCATCTTGTCGATACAATGATACATATGTAGGTTTTCGGGGACGGATGCTGGAAGAGAGGTACGGGGGCAGTTGCTCCTGCTGAACATTCTGTTTTCTTAAATTTACCACGTATTTTTACTATTTAATATTGGGTTTAATATTCTGAAGGTCCCCCACCTATTGAAAAGTACGTCACCAGCCAGATCTCTAACAAAAGAAAAAGCTACAGCAGTCCCTCACATAAAGAAAAATTGGTCACACAAGTCCCACTGT